>VIAB01001685.1:163254-184524 GCA_009801035.1 Oophaga pumilio | reverse complement strand
TTAGACGTTGTGTGTGACCCCGGCCTAAAGGCTTATGCTGTATATGACATCATGTTGCAATAAATGCATTTATTTGTCTCAAGTGACCAATATTGAAGGCAGCAAAGACTGCATCATGTGTAGTATGTCATGTGTCTTTGTATAAATTGTGTCATGTGAATTGTATTGCATTGTGGTTTTTGCCTGTGTAATATATAGAGTATGATAAGTATTGTTAGTATAATATGCATAGTGTGTATTGTAGGGAAGTTCTGCCCAGCAACAAGCAGCAGGGTCAGAAGTAGTTTAGTGTTGGGACTATCCCACAGGGGAAGAGTTTAGCATAAGATACAGGACTGGGATTCCTTGATAGAATGGATAAAGTTTAAAATGTAAAAAGTGTGCAGTGCTGCCAAGGGGTGATCTCCAACTAAAAGAGACTGGAGTAAGGAACAGCAAGATCCTGACTGTCATGATCCATTCCAGGGTTAAATCCTGTCAGCCCTAAGTCAGGGCGGATCATGTCAAGGGTTAACCTTGCTCTGCCTCATTCTGGGTTCAGGTTTGCTATTTAGCTCCCACACATCCTGCTGGCGGTGTGAGCTATGCTGCTACCTTCGGCGTGTGAATCTGACTCTGGTGGCCCTTGATTTGTCCTGCTGTTGTCCCTGGCTTGTCCCGTGTCTGTTGTCCCCCTCTGTCTGCCCTGTTCCCTGCATTCCCTGTTTGTCGGTTTGATTCACTGGTTTCTGACTTGGCCTGTGTTCGGACTCGCTTCTGCTTTCTGCCTTTGTCTTGTCTGCTTCTGACCATTGCTGACCTCCTGGCTTTCTCCTGGTCACATGTGTTGCTTGCTCCTTTTGTACTGCTGCCTCCGAAAAGTTTTCACTCGGCTTGCCTGACCACGCTCCCGCCTCTTGGTGGCGCCTGTGCTTCTTCTCTGTAGAGCTACTCTGTGTACACAGTCTCACGTCCCTCCCTAGCTCCCTCTGGGGGAGGTTGCTCTACACTGCAGTAGCCTGACAGCTCCCATCTGGTTTTGACCTATTTGCTTGTTTCTGACCTCGGGCTTGCTGAGACCTCTGGTACTTCAAATGACTGATCATTTCTGACTCAGCTTTGGACATTTTTGCTGCCACCTGGTGGTGGTTTTGGCTGCTGCAGGGCAGGCCTGCCCTGGGAGTGTGTAATTCCTTCTCCCCTCTGTTGCCTACAGATGGAGCACACACTAGCCTGCATTGCAGCTGCATGACACTGACAAGACTGAGAGAACTTCCAGAAGGCATTATCGGAAAAGATGCTGAGTCATGAGAAAATCGAAAGCTTGTTATTGCTGAAGGTAATGGACCTAAAATAGGACTGAGATCATGGCACTAGTGGGAGTCATGAGCTGTAGATCCAGGGCAACCATAGTGGTAGGATGCGGGACCGCTGAGCGAGTAGAAACTCTCTGATCAGGACTGTGGCCTGGAAGCTGGGTTGTTGTGACATGCAGCCAAAAAAAGATAAGATGCAAAGCCCTGGAGTAGCCTACAGAGGAAGGATACAGTGAGAATGAAAAGGCATCTTACTGTGTAGGAAAAGTGCTTAAGACTGTGCACACTAAGCGAGATCGCTAACGAGATCGCTAAAGCGTCAGCGATTTTATGACGCAGCAGTGATCTCGTTAGCGATGCCGCTGTGTGTGACATGTAGCAGCGATATGGCCCCTGCTGAGATGTCGCTGATCGCTCATTAACGTTCTGAGCCATCTTTTGGTCGTTGGTGTCCCGCTGGTGAGCCTGAATCGCTGAGTGTGACACCCTTTATGAACCACTTCACCAGCGTCACAGGTGGGACTAGGTTTTCCCAACGACCGCATAGGTCGTTATACAGATCGCTGATGAGATGTGTTTGGAATCTAACTAGCGATCACATAGCCATCGCACCAGCGATCTCGCCAGGTCGTGTCGTTGTCGTGATCGCTGGTGCAATCGCTAAGTGTGACAGTGCCTTAAGACTGTGCACACACGATCCCTCGCACATAACCCTTGTCAAGTTTAGTAAAGTCACTATGATTGAACAGAAGTCTCATTTATTAATTTTTGGATTTCATGGTCCTGGTGAGCCAACACCACCAGCCAAAGGGGGATTGCGTGGGCCTAAGCCCATACAACACTAACCTCAATACAGAACGGACCTCCACTTTCATGTAACATGTCGGGGCGCAGGGAGCCCATGGCTACTGCCCCAGGCCATATTACACTTGGCGTAGTCGCCAGTATCGAGTCTTGCATCTGTTAGGACTGTGCAGTACAAAAAGACTTGGATGAAGGGCATGATGGCGAACACAGAAAAATCTAAGATGGCGCCGACCAAGGACTGCAAAATTGCGGTGAGTGGCACGAAGCTTCGAGATGCACCTGCATATCGTGGGTGATACGGAGGTAAAAAGCTATGAAGTGGCATTCAACCCTTCATCTGGCACACCTACCGAGGGGAATACCGCAACTAAAAGCGCCCAGCAGGGACTGGCCGATGCCACAGAGTGAGCCCAATCTGTGCTGTATTCACAATACTTAACCAGACTTGTCAACATGATGTGATTGAACCTGTCTATATGGTGTCACCAAATGGTAACCTTACTGCGTTGACAAGGTGTGTCCAGATAACTTTGTCACCATGAGATTAAACTTCTGCCTACAAGCACAGATAAGATTAAAAATAAAACATGTCCTTCACTTCTCCTTCCCAGGTCCAAAGATCTGTATACAAACCTGTCTCAGTCTCTTTTTTTTTATGCAGCTGTGATATCTCATCAATATAGAGCCACAAAACTCAGTGATTGGCTGCAGTGCCAATGATGTGACGTCACCAAAATAGCCAAGCAACATAGACAGTGGTTGAGGCAATGCTCTAGAATAGGGAAAGGGCAGTAAAGTACATTTTGTTTTTTTGTGTTTTGTTTATGCGTGTAAATAAAGGAAAACCTCTTTAACTTACCTATGTTCCCACGATCCCAATCTGTATTACAATGACTTAACCTCCTGCTGATAAAACACTGATTTTATTGAAACAGCAACACACAGCCTAGTAAGTCACACAATGTAAGGGCTGAGAGTCTGATTCCAGGGATGTGTCACTTACTAGGCTGTGTTGCTGTTTCAATAAAATCAGTGTTTTATCAAAAGGAGATTGTCCCTGCAGGACTAGGTGTCGTGTGCTTCATTGTCAACTGCTCTGTGTAACCCCGCCCCCACCACTGATTGGCAGATTTCTGTTAATATATAGTGTAAACAGCAATCTGCCAATCAGGGGTGTGGGCCGGCTTACACATAAATCAGCTTTCTGAGCAATGCAACATCTCCAGCAGAAAAAAACAGGGATTCTATCAAATCACAAGCAGCACCAAGCAGTCCAGTCAGTGACATATTGCTGGAATCAGGGTCTCTTCCCCTACATCTTGCTGCTCTCAGATTTCATATCAAGAACCTGCTGGCAGATTCCATTTAATATTTTCCAAATACAAAAGAGTTTTGTTACATAGGTTGTAAATTTCAAAAACATCATAGACTGATAAAGCGTTTAATTAAAATGCTATTGTAAAACATAATGACAGATACCAAAGAAGAAGGAATCTGCTTCACTTACTGCTATATAAAAAATGCTTTGGTTTTTGTCTTTTGTAGCCTTTGCCATTATTTATAATGTACAGCAGCCGAGAAAATTCTGTATCACTAAACAATGTTGTCATAATGTTAGGGCATTTAAACATCCTGTCACAGATGATAAAAACACATTTCCTCTGACTTTTGTCTCTTGATTTAATTTAAGATATATTTGAAAAGACTTTGACTGAAATTGCTTCAATTACTTTAAAGTTGCTGATCAGCACACAAGTGTTTTATGTGAAATCGCTGTACATTGCAACAGATTGTCACTGTTTCCCTAACCTTCAGGGATTAATAGCAGTGATTCTAAATCAAACCTAGCTTTGCATCCTATTTGGCGCAGTGGTGCTATATCCGATGCTAAATAATTCCGAGCCCATGGGTGTTAAATATTTGTCATACGAACTCTGAAAGTACAATTTGTAACTTGGGAAATATACTATCCATCTAAGTTCTAGAAAGTAGCGTTTTGCAATAATAACCCAAAGCCTTCTTACGATAAAATCCTATCCATAACATATTTCACTTAAACACATTTCCTTCATTTCATTTATGCCAAACTGTAAAACTAAACAACTTTCAGTGTAGAAACATAGATCAGCTGCACGACGTCCACAGATACTATTCCATTAAAGAGAATCATTTTTAGAGCACTTATATCATATAATGAAAGTAACTATTAGTTCTAGATTTTGTAGCACCTTCAGAAGTGGATTAAATAAATGTGAAGACACCAAAGTAGCAAATGCAGGGTCAGTGAGAAGTTAAAGGGAACAAACCTATTGTGTTTTGGGGTGCAAATAATCTGAGATATTAGACACTAAAGATTACACTTTTTTTTCTTACAAAGAATATATTTCTCATTCTCTTTCTCTTTCATTATCTCTCATTCACTATCTCTAATTCTTTCTCATTCTCTCTCATTCCCTTACAGTACATTCTCATTCTCTCTCATTCTTTGTCTCTCCTTCAGAGTCTCTCTATCTCATTCTCTATCATTCTCTCTTTCATTCTCTACTTCATTTTCTCTCTCATTCTCTCATTCTCTCCCATTCTTTTTCATTTTCATGCTCTTTCTCATTCTCTGTCTCTCCTTCAGAGTCTTTCTCTCACTCATTCTTTTTCTCATTCCCTCGCACTCTCTCACTCTCTTCCATTCTCTTTCATTCTCATTGTCTTTCTCATTCTCTGTCTCTGCTTCACTGTCTCTATCTCTCTCATTCTCTTTCTCACTCTCTCATTCTCTCACTCTCTCCCATTCTCTTTCATTCACATTCTCTCTCTCATTCTCTGTCTATCTCTCTCATTCTCTTTCAAATTCTCTCTCTCATTCTCTCACTCTCTCTCATTCTCTTTCATTCACATTCTCTCTCTAAAGGTACTGTCACACTAAGCGATCGCACCAGCGATCACGACAATGACACGACTTGGCAGAGATCGTTTGTACATCGCTATATAGGTCGCTAGTAGCTTCCAAACAGGAAGATGTCATAAAAGACACATCAGCGATCAGCGATCTGTATATTGACCTCGGCGGTCGTTGGGACCTGTCACACAGCATGTATTGTTAAAGATTGATCGCAACCTTTTCCACGCCACTCAGCACAGATTGGTGGTCACTGTATGTCATATGTCACAGCTCTCGCTTAGTGATCGGACGTCCGCGTCATAAAAGACGACGCAAGTAGTTCATACGAATTTCCAGCATTGTTCCATACTGCGTCCTGCTAGCCTTCTGCTTTGCAGCTACTGCGATTCAGTCTGTGCCGCTATTGCGTTTGCCCCAGATTCATTTTTTCAGGATCCCAAAAACGTCTTGTGTAAATGGCAAAGATGAAGCGCTGTAGCGACTCTGACAGAATCGCAAAACCCCCACACACGATAGTATCCTCGCAACAACGCACAAAGGACTAGATGTTGTGACCACCAATCGGAGCTGAGGGGCGTTAAAACCTAGTCCCGCCTGCGCCACTGACATGAGTCGCCAACGAGGTCGCTCGTCGTTCATAAAGGGTGTCAAACTCAGCGATTCAGGCTCACCAGTGGGACGCCAACGATCAAAAAACGGTCCAGAACGTTCGTGCACGATCAGCGACATCGCAGCAGGGGCCACATCGCTGCTACATGTCACACACAGCGATGTCACTGACGATGTCGCTGCTGCGTCATAAAATCGCTGTCGCTTAAGAGATATCGCTAGTGATCTCGCCTAGTGTGACAGTACCTTAATTCTCTGTCTATCTCTCTCATTCTCTTTGTCATTCTCTCTCTCATTCTCTGTCTCTCTCATTCTCTTTCTCATTCTCTCACTCTCTCCTATGCTCTTTCATTCTCATTGTGTCTCTCATTCTCTGTCGCTCTATCTCTCTCATTCTCTTTCTCATTCTCTCACTCCTATGCTCTTTCATTCTCATTGTGTCTCTCATTCTCTCTCTCATTCTCTGTCTCTCTATCTCTCTCATTCTCTTTCTCATTCTCTCACTCTCTCTCATTCTCTTTCATTCACATTCTCTCTCTAATTCTCTGTCTCTCCTTCACTGTCTCTCTGTCTCTCTCATTCTCTTTCTCATGCTCTCACTCTCTCCCATTCTCTTTCATTCTCATTCTCTCTCTCATTCTCTGTCTCTTCTTCACTGTCTCACAATCTCTCTCATTCACTTTCTCATTCTCTCTTGTTATTTCCATTATAAAAACATTAAATAGAATATTTTAAGAACTCGACACTTTTTTTTTTTTTCAGTCATCTTTCCTTTGTGTGATTTCATCCTTGGGACTTTTTTTTTCTCTACCTAGAAGTTGCTAGAAATAGAATATTCTTACATGAAAGTTTTGAGTTAATCAAGTAACTATATCTCATATGCTAAAAATAATTAAAATAAATCAAACTGTTTTTATTAAGGAGAAAAACATCAAGATTCCTAAAATACAAAATAGAGCTGTCCTCAAATGGCAAAACATTCTACTGACTAAACTAAATCTTACCTTCCAGGCTAAATTAACAGACAGAAGCATGCTGTCCACCAAAAATAACCTAGTGTTTTCTGATTTAATGTGGTTCTTCTCTTTATTTTAGTCTCATCAGGATGTAGCGCAGTAGGTTAGAAGATTCATTAAAATAAAGGCTTGTACCATGAAGAATGTAATTTATTCCCTCTACTGTTCCAATATCAATATACTATAAATGAGCAGAATAACACAGGCAGCACATGAAAATGAAGGGCATACAGGAAAGCAAAAAAGATATCAATATTATTTTTGTCCATGATACAAATATAGTTGTGTGAAAAATTGTTTCACCCCTCCCTGATTTCCTATTCTCTTGCATGTTTGTCACACTTAAATCTTTCAGATCACCAAACAAATTGAAATATTAGACAAAGATGACACAAAGTAAACACAAAATGCACTTTTTAAATTAAGGTATTTAATATTAAGGGAAAAAAAAAACCAAATCTATAGTACCCTGTGTGAAAAAGTGATTGCCCCTAAACCTAATGACTGGTTGGGTCACCCTTAGTAGCAAATACTGCAATCAAGCGTTTGCGATAACTGGCAGTCTTTTACAACGCTCTGGAGGAATTTTGGCCCACTCATCTTTGCAGAATTGTTGTAACTCAGCCACATTGGAGGGTTTCTGAGCATGAGCCACAGCATCTCAATCAGATTATGGTCAGGATTTTGACTAGGCCACTACAAAGTCTTAATTTTGTTTTTCTTAAGCCATTCGGAGATGGACTTGCTAGTGTGTTTTAGATCATTGTCCTGCTACATAACCCAAGTGTGCTTCAGCGTGAGGTTATGAACAGATGGCCAGACATTCTCCTTCAGGATTTTTTGCTAGACAGCAGAATTCATGTTTCCATTTGCCACAACTAATCTTCTAGGTCCTGAAGCAGAAAAACAGCCCCAGACCTTCACACTACCACCACTGTATATTGCTGTTAGTATGATGTACCTTTTCTGAAATGCTGTGTTAATTCTAAGCCAAATGTAATGGAACATGCACATTCCCAAAAGATAAACTTTTGTCTCGTCAATCCACAGGGTGTTCTCCCAAAAGTCTTGGGAATCGTCAAGATGTTTTCTGGCAATTCTGAGAAGAGCCTTTATGTTTTTATTGCTCAGTAGTGTTTTTGTCTTGGAAATCGGCCATGCAGACCATTTTTGCCCAGTCTCTTTCTTTTGGTGGAGTCATGAACACTGACAATAGCTGAGGCAAGTGAGGGCTGCAGTTCTTTGGATGTTGTTGTAGAGTCTTTTCTGACCATTGGGTGAGGCGTCACTGTGCTCTTGGGGTAATTTTGGTCGGCCGGCCATTCCTGGGAGGGTTCACCACTGTTCCATGTTTTACCCATTTATGGATAATGCCTTTCTCTGTGGTTTACTTGAGTCACAAAGCTTGAGAAATGGCTTTATAATAACCTCTTCCAGACTGATAGATTTCAATTACTTTGTTTCTCATTAGTTACAGAATTTCTTTGGATCGCGGCATGATGTCTAGCTTTTGAGTATCTTTTGGTCTACTTCACTTTGTCAGCCAGGTCCTATTTAAGTGATTTCTCGATTGAGAATAGGTGTGGCAGTAATCAGAAGTGCGTGTTGCTAGGGAATTTGAACTCCGTTTCCCAAAGATGTGATAAACCACAGCTAATTTATGCTTTAAGGGGGAGGGGGCAAACAGTTTTTGACGCAGGGTCCTGTATGTTTGGATTTCTTTTTGTCTTAATAATAAATACCTTAATTTAGAAACAGCATTTTGTGATTACTTGTGTTATCTTTGTCTAATATGTAAATTTGTTTGGTGATCTGAAATATTTAAGTGTGACAAACATGCAAAAGAATAGGAAATCAGGAAGGGGCAAACACTTTTTTACATAACTGTAAACTGCATGCTATTAACCTGCAGACATGGGGTGTATCTTCAAGTTAATAGCTTTGTGCAGGTCTAGGATCTTTTCCCTGACATCCTTGGTCCTGCCCATGTTGTAGACGTTAGAATCTGACTGATTAATTGAGTCTGTGGACAGGAGTCTTTTATAAAGGTGACTATGTAAGACAGCTGTCTTTAATGCAGATAACGAGTTGATTAGAAGCGTTTAACTGGTCTGTAGGAGCCAGAACTCTTAATGATTGGTAGGGGATCAAATACTTATTTCTCACTGCAAAATGCCAATAAATTTATATAATTTATAAAATGTTATTTTCTGGATTTTATTTTTGATATTCTATCTCTCTGTTAAAATTAACCTACCCTTAAAATTATAGACTGTTCATATCTTTGTCAGTGGGCAAACTTACAAAATCAGCAAGGAGTCAAATACTTATTTCCCTCAATGTATATAGCATTTCTCAAGGTCACTGGTTCCTTTTAAAAGATTAATACCAAGGGTTTCCTTAGATTGCAATCATAATCCCCTTGTAACTCACTTCCTTCAGATAGGCCCACCAATTTTAGAAAGTTTTAGAAATGTAAAAGTCATTAAAAAAAATAATATAAAACGCTGTAGCTAATGGTGCTGTGCTCGTGGATACATATATTTAAAGAGAAAAGACATTATTTAGAAATTCAGATTCTAATAACTACTTTACCATGAATTATTCTGCTTTATGTCTGATATTTTGTGAACATCCTAGAAGAGGTCAGATCATTATAGATCAGATCATAATATGTAAATGAGAAAGATGTTCTCCGATAATGAATCTGCTTCTGTACAACTTCAAGAAAAAAAAGCCTTTACTCTAGGCTCTGTCTACGGCCATGAATCCAATATGTAAATGAGAGCAATTGTAAAAATCTATATTGGAAAGAGTTATGCATTTTCCTGTAAAGGATTCATTATTGCTTCCAATTTTCTAAGTCATAACTATTGGCATGAAATGAATATTGTCCCATTTGACACATTGATATGTCTTAGGTCACATCAATAGTGACCATTCCTTGCTACATTTTACACGTTTCTGATCAATGCTCTAGAATACCAATTATCTCTCAATTTATTGAAGTTAAGTCATAAAAAGATTATTAAAATATTATCCGCGCTAAGAAGAGAAAGGTCAACAATTTTCTATTCTGCTTCTAAGTTATTCTTTCCCTACTTGCTTATGAAGAAACATCAGGGGTCGTTATCAGAAATGAGGGGTCGTTATCTCATCATTTGAGCTTCAATGGGATTTCTAGCCATTCACATTGTTTGATAAAATTTTGATATTTTCTGCCGTATAAGCAAATCATAATTGTAAATGTTCAGACAGAGCCTGTAAGGGTTTTTTCCCATTGCGTTCGTGCCCACGTTCAGTGGTCCCATTGTGCCTTGTGTCCGAAGCACTCCCGCAGATACAGAAGGAGGCACCGAGTGCAGATCTGCATCACCCATCAGACTGAACTGCTTTGATTAGCGTATGGTGGGCTAAGAATTATAAAAGGATCAGATTCTCTCTCTTGATAAGCTGACTACAGACAAATTTGCAAAAGACATTTGACACCAAACACATACTCAATCTGACCACCTTTGAGAATAGTAGTCATGAAAAAAGGTGCTCTCGGCTGAAAAATGAAATCCTATTTTTAAAAATATTAAAACTTGAGAGTCCTTTCTGCTTGATCATTTTTCATGGCTGACTGAAAGCTTTCAAGGCTACTCGGGTCTCTTCATCAGGCATAGAAGATCACAAAATCTGAAGAGTTACATATTTATGCACAAGAGGACACAGGAATAATGCAATAAATAAAATAAGTGACATGAAGCAGAACTATAGATATGGGACAGGGAGAAAACAGTTGTGGCCGTAAATATTGGAACAGTTCATAGATAAGGACTGCAAAAGTTTTATTGTCCTGTGATTGAAGTCTGGTCCATGATTGTGATGCACCCAAATAGTCTGAGGAGCACATTCCTTAGTTGATAAAGAAAGACATAAATCCAGGCTACATATTCATTCCTGCACTGAGTGTGTCTAAGGTTGTATTAAGTTTATACTCCCAAATTTTTCTGTCTCTCTGAGATTTGAAGTTACCTTTTAATACCAATCATTTCATGTACATTATGCTGTAATCAACAATACAAAAATGTTTGGCTACAGGTAGACAGCTAAAGATGTTTCATGAGCACTTTAATCAATTTCATCCCACCATTAACTTAACACTCAACTACTCCTGTACTCTAATTAGCTTTTTGGACACCATCTTTAACCTACAGAACAATGAAATAGTGACGTACCTGTATCAGAAGCCAATTGACCATTCACCATAACTTAACTGGGACAGTCTCCATCTAAAAGACATAAAAAAACTTTATTGTCTACAACCAAGCCAGTAGATATAGTCGGATATGTTCCAACCTAATGGATGGAGACAAACATCTTAGTAGCCTCAGAAAAACCTTTTTGAACCAGGGCTACCATCTAAGAACAAATTAAAACCAGATAGCAAGAGCCACCAGAATATCAAGGAATCTTTTTCTACATTTCAAAATGATACAAGAAAGCAACCGGATACCTCTAGTGGTCACCTACAATCCAAATCTGGAGGTGCTCTGGGGAGCTGCGTGGTAACTACAACCTTTATTTTAAAAATGTGCCCAATTAAAATACATATTTCCAGACCCCCCACTTTTGTGTTTTAGGCAGACCACAAATCTAAGAAGCATCATTGTCAGAAGCTCCCTGTCCTCTCCAACAGCTGCAGGAACCTTTCCGTGCAACCAGAAAAAATGTAAAACCTGTCCATTTATAATGACCACGGACAAGATAAAGATCCCCAAGTCACATCAGGACTACAAGATCCCAGGCACATTCAGCTGCATGACATCTAACGTGGCATCCTTAATTATATGTATCAAATGTCCAGCTAAGGGTCTGTATGTATTGGAGACGGGGCAAAAAGTTAGAACAAGGATGAATTCTCATCACTACACAATAAAAGAGAAAAAAAGGTCTACCTGTGGGCAAACGTTTTTGTATCCCTGATCACAGAATCATGGACATGAAATTATTGGTATTAAAAGGTAACTTCACAACTCAAAGACAGAAAAATTTGGGAGTATAAACTTATGACAGCCTTTGACACACTCAGTGCATGAATGTGTTGCATGGATTTATGTTTTTCTATATTGACTAAGGAATGTGCTCCTCAGACTTTTTGGGGGCATCACAATCATGGACCAGATTTAAAGCACAGGACAATAAAACTTTCACACTCTTTATCTATGAAATGTTCCAATATTTTCAGCCACAACTGTTTTCTCCCCATCCCACATCTATAGTTCTGCTTCACGTCACTTGTTTTATCTATTGCATTATTCCTGTGTCGTCTTGTGCATAAATATGTGATTCTTCAGATTTTGTGTTATTCTATGACTGATGAAGAGATCTGAGTAGTCTCGAAAGCTTGCAATTTGTTACCATCTTTTCAGTTAGCCATTGAAAGATATCAACCTCTGAGGACTCTCAAATTGTATTATTTTTCTATCTAATGGCTAACATGGTACAAAGATTTATATTTTTCCTGTATCCAATTTTTAAGAAATTGTTTGAATTAAATAAATCTTTGAATTTTATTTGTGCTCTATGAGCTACTTTCATGGATTCTGTGGATACTGTTTGCCCTGGGACCTTGTCCTACAGTCCCATGTACCCAGGAACTGCCATCTGACGACAGGTGAAAGGGTCTTAAGTTTTCTGTTTGCCTAGAAGAATTACAAAGCATGAGATCCTCATGTATTTGCATTCTTACTGAAGCCAATAGGGCTTCATTAAGAAGAATGCCATGACTACAAATTTTCACCTTCTTCATCTAGACGTGGCATCATGGGCATCATTTGCCCTGTTGCCATTCCCTACTTAACAAATGCAGACATCACGCTGAACTGCACCAAAGCCACTTGTTCAATACGTGGACTTGAGGTAAAACTAAAACCTTGCGACAGACAATATAAAATCACACAATATTTAGTAACATAGGACTACTGCACCCAACTACATCAGTCAACTTCAAGGAATATTGGACTTTTCGTATTGCTGATTATTACTCACAAATACTTTTTTGTCTGTATTATTGGTCACTAAGTTTTGTCAAGAACAGCTGCCATCGCAAAGATTAGTAGAGTAAATAAAAGATCCAGATTTAATTAAATTTTTTAAAGAATGACCAATAAAGGCACTTTAAAAGATTTAATTTCCACTAAAGAAACCCATTTAGGTCACCATTGCTCTATTAAGATGAAATATTGGCTCTGTTTGGTACCAGTAATTGACTAACATAAAAATGAAATGAAGGTCATGAAAGACAATTCACAACCGTATGTACAAATGTTAGGCTTCTTGGTTTACAAAATTGCTCATCCTTTTACATAAATTTGACTTTGGGGGATGATGTAGAATTTTCTTTTGTGCATTATGTAATTGTCGTTGTTACAGACCGGAATCAATAAGCTAAAAGGACGAGCACTCCCCTAAAAGAGTATCATTACCTTTCATCAGCAAACACATCACACAATTATAGAGCTTTCCATTCAGCGGTTGTAATATAAAATAACTATGCAGCAAAGCATATTGTAACAGTCCCAAATGTTATAGCAATAGCAGCTCAGTGGTGGGAGCGGAGACACAAAACAAAATAGAAATGTAATGTGAAATATCATGGTGCTGCTCACACGAGTGACCTGTCTCTTTATCGGATTGGAGCTGATTCTGAGGTTTAATTTGTATTCTGTCACATAAAATCATATACATGGCAGATGGCTTTTCTGCAGCTACTTTCTGTTTGAGCATTTTCTAACTTTCACAGAAGATAAAAAATGCGGAAAAAATAAAATAAAATGCAGAATTATAACACATTTCCAAACACTAGTTTCTTAGAGCCACGGAAACAAAATAAAAGTACTACCTACAAAGTCATCACATCTAGAAAGAAGCAGTTCAGCAGCTGGAATATTGTGATTTTGACCACTGAAGCCTTGGAAATACAAAATAGCTCTCTTCTAGAAAAAGGGAAAGTTTCTCTCAGCTGGTCTATTAGTGAAAAGGCAAGTCTACTGTTTAGAGATGGGTGTCTCTGGTTTGGCTGGTAACCCTAGTCATGTTGCATGATCCTTAAGGGGTTAAGCACTGAATAGTAATTAAGATGTAAGCCAGATGATTTCTACCTTCTATTTCCTTACTTTAAATGTATCTGCAATATGATCTGTCTCTTGTATTTTTCACCAGTTTTCAGCACTACAGGCTTTAACTCCAATTTTCAGTTGTCTCTGAGCTAGTGGATGTTATGATATCTCCAAATAAACAAGAGACAGAAACAGGAAGGATCCCTTCTCTCCTTTTTGTACATAGCCCATACTGAAAAGGAGCAGCAGAATTGAAGATATCAGACAGGGTGATTTAAAAAGGATGCTGCAAAATTAATGCCTTAGCATTCATAACCGAGAGAACATTACATAAATGTATTACCAAGACACATTTTCTATCCAAGTTTTATCTATACACTACAAATGTTCAATGTGATTCTCACTGGTGACACAGCAGATGTGTAGATGGTTGTCCAGTTATGTCCAGTCTCACAACAGAGAATTCCAAGTTATGAGGCACAATTCATTGTTGCTGTTGCTCTTATTTTTGTGCTGCATTGAGTTTTTTGAGCCTATTGGCACCCAGTTTGTTTTTCTATTTGCCCCTTTTTGAAGTCTGTTTTGCACCTGTATGTTTTTCACATTGTGGGCAGAGTCTAGCAACTCCAGATGTTTTAGCCTTATTCACCAATTGCGATTTTTAGGGTCATCTTCACTCCATTCCTACCTTGAAGTATTTTTACCGCGTTTTACCAACTTTTTCCGCCAATAGTCACAAAAAGAATTCAAGACAAGAAGGAAGCCCATTTTTGGCTTATCACTGAATTCATGAATCACGTACACCATTTTGATTAATCATAGAATCATAGAATGGTAGAATTGGAAGGGACCTCCTGGGTCATCTGGTCCAACCCTCTACTCAAAGCAGGATTCACTAAATCATCCAAGACAGATGTATGTCCAGCCTCTGTTTGAAGACTTCTATTGAAGGAGAACTCACCACCTCATGAGGCAGCCTGTTCCACTCATTGATCACCCTAACTGTCAAAAAGTTTTTCTAATATCTAATCTGTGTCTCCTCCCATCAAAAATGGTAAAAGATCAAGATAAAAAAGAGAGACATATAAAAAGTGCACATGATAAATCAGGGCCTTGGACTGCTTCAGTGATGCAGTGTCTCAGGTAGGAGAGATCCTGTAGCTGAAGGGGCAGATACATTGAGTCTTTGATGTAGCCGGACAGAAAGAATTTGCATGGTGTTAGATCTGGCAATCATGTATTAAAAGGAACCTGTCACCAGAAAAAATGCTATTAACCCACAGATACGGGGTTAATATGCAGGTTAATAGCATAATTAATCTGCCTGGCATCCACACTTAACTGAACGTTGCGGGGAGGAATTGAACTTTATTCTCTCCGGGTGCAGTCTGGTTTCAGTCATGGGGCAGTGTTGGCGCTGGTTCAGTCACGGCTCTGAGTATATAAAGCAGCGGCTGTTGCTGCACCCTGGCTCTGACTGACACTGGCTCTGCATTGGGGTTGGCTGTCAATCAGGGCTGGGGGTGAGGTCACAGCAACCACTCTCTATACTCAGAACGATGACTGACCCTGTGCCGGCGCTGCCTCATGACTGAAACGGAACACTGACAGGGGACAAAAGTTCATTTTCTTGCCTGCAGTGTTCGACTAAGTGCAGGTGCTGGGTGGGATATCAATGCTATTAACCTGCATGTTATTCCCATATCTGCAGGTTAATAGCATTTTTTGGGGTAGCACGTTCCCTTTAAAGTGCAACAATGGTGAATCTAAATTGGACAACGCATCACTGAAACTGTAGAGTCCACATCCAAAGATAATCTGGCATGCACCTGGACAGAATTTGACTACCTCATAGACTTCCACCATGTCACCAATGGAAATTACCTTGAACATTTGGATAGATAAAATGTGGATAGTGTGTATTTTGATGTTAATAACTCATGTTTTTTCTCTTGGTTATGAATACTGGAGCTATAATTTTGCACTTTCCTTTTTTAATCTACAGTACTGAGTGGTGTACATGTGAGTCCAGCACTGGGGTAATATAAAACACTTAATAGATGGTAGCAGCATGATTTGTCAGTCTGTGCCGCCTTTTCACTCTGTTCCTCCTTCCATAAGTGAGATCAAATTCCATCTTGTTTTGACTAAAAAAGATTTTATCTGTTTTTTTCTTGGAGTGTATAGTGAGTGGGTTCAAGAGGCCGGTGGGATGAAGAAGTGTCTTGAACATGGAAAAACAAGTGTATTTTTCAGATTTAAATTTAATACAAAGTTTCTTGTACTACTGATCTATGCAAAGTATGTTGAAACACAAGTGTCCACATGAATTGCTTTATAGACTTCCTAGCTGATGCTGGATTACCGAAAGGAGAGTAAGTTACTACTTTTGTGAGTTTATTATAGAGACTAAACAGGAAATAATTCTGTTTTCCAATGAAATAATAATTCTGGGGCAGTTTTCTTATAACCCTGCATTGTTGCATGCTACTGTTATTGTCCCTGAATAATTTGGCAATGAGGTGTTACCATTCTTGAACCATACCATTACCTTAGTTAAAGGTGGTTTTCCACTTTCAGGAAGGTGCAAGCTAAATGCTCTAAAATAGAACAAATTGGCAACTAGGTGTTACCATTCCTTGAACCATACCATTATCTAAATTAAAGATGGGTTTCGACTTTCAGGAAATGCTGGAAAATAGCAAAGCAGGTACTCAACCTCTCCGAGTCCAGTCCTGCACTAGATCCCCCCCCATGCTCCGGTCTCAGTGTTTTGGCTGCACTTTTGACAGCATGTTGGGAGCAAGCATCACAGCTTTAGTCAGCTGAGCTCTATTGTTGTGCTGAAAGCACAAGCTCTGTTAGTTATATATTTTAGGTATTTTAGGTTTGAAGTCCACTTTCCTTAAAGTGGAAAACCCCTTTAAGCCTGCAGGGGTTTGTTCTGTGCTACTATCATTTTGATGGGAGAAGTAGATCTGCTTGCTGCAGTACTCACTGTTTACTGTGATAAATATGCTTAATGGAGGCATGGAGTCTTTGTACGTATAGTAAATGGATTTGATTTAGTTTACTACAATTATATGATATAAACTTTTATGTCAATAAGGAAAATAGGTAAACCAATCATTAATTGATCCTATTGGTTGCTGAATTAAATAATTGCTGTTGCCTTATTATTATAGGTATATACACTGCATTGTACATTTCTTTGTCTTTCAGAAATGTTTTTGATAGAATGACCTATAAAGCAATCTAGGTACCTGGTCTTTTCAAATAAAATGATTCTTAAGTAAATTAAAATGAACTTACATAACCAAGGAAGAAAAATCTCTATTTCAATAAAATCCAAGGAAGCAACTATGGATAATGTAATCTGGATAGTATAGACCAAAACTAAGAATAGAGATAATCAGACAGAAAAGGTAAGCTAGCAAAAATATTCCATTTTTATTTGAACATAAAATATTGTACAATACGAATAACATGGGGTAAGACGAAAGAAGCAGCTAAAACCGATGGAGCAGTTGGAAATTTACATCACATCAGAGGGAATACAAAAGTGTACCACTCCTCTTGTGCTTCTTACACATACAGTGGGTTCGGAAAGTATTCAGACCCCTTTAAATTTGTCACTCAGGGGAATACAGCTGGAGCCTCGACGATTTTTTTTTCACCGCCTTGGCTTCGTCATGAGGCGTGGTATGTGGTTTTCTTAATTGGTCTTTAATAGTTTGTAAAAAGTCTCCACTGCTGGCAAATATCCAAAACATCTGCTTAAAAGACCAGTTTTAGTAACAGAGAGTAAATTCTCCAATTATCTTCAAATGTAGGAAACCATTAAGGCAGAACTTATTGAATAATTATTGCCCTTGTAAATAGACATGGGCGAACCCGAACAGTAAAGTTCGGGGTCTGTACTGAACACCTACTGTTTGGACACAGAGTCAGAACACAGACCTCACCACAAAGTCCATGTTACTGTTTGGGTTCGGCACTTTATGACAGTGAGAGAAACACCGGTGTCTCTGATAGGTGATAAGATTCATACAACTGGTCAGAGATCTGCAGCTCCCACAATGTCAGATGACAGTGGGAGAACACAGCTGTGACCAGAGTTCACAGTGATTAAAGGTGACATCATCGATGTTACCGCAGGTCATTGAGGATGCGTTCCCAGCTGGGCCAATGAACTGAAGTGACTTACTGAGCTCAGAGCTTCCCCATGAGTTTTTCTTAATGTGTGAGTAGTGATTTCACTGCAGTTCAGGGCCTGGCTGGGAATGTAGACTCAGAGACCTGCGATAACCTCAATGACATCACCGCTAGTAACTGAGTCTGCGCTGGCAGCTGCTCATTCTCCAGTGCTTTTCAGCTTGGACAGTTGCATTTTGGCACCATCCAGGTTAAACACTATTTATCCCAGACATGGATTACGGCGTCAGACAAAATGTTGGACAGGTGAGGGATATGGTTGTTTTTCATTTTTGTTTTTTTTCTGCAGGAGACCATGGCTTCAAAGGAATGGGTGTTAAGTGAGTATAACTGTGTTTGTTATTTTTAAATAAAAAAGTAAAAGTGTGTTTTTTATTCAAAATAAAGGAATTTATTCTCGCTGTGTATTTATTTACAATATAACTGTAGGATTAATAATGGATTAGTAATGGAGAGGCGTCTTAACCCATGGGTTTGATGTTACCTGACAATACAAAGATGACATCATCAACCCCCGCAAATACAGAGAGGCATCTTAATCCATGGGCTTAATGTCACCTGACAGTACAAACGTGACATCAACCAAACAAATCTCACTTGCCACCGCTATTCTTGATAACAGGCCTTGTAAAAGCTGGCAGCCGAGGGTTGCAGCCCGCAGCTGTCAGTTTTGCCTGGCTGGTTATCAAAAATAGAGGGGAACCCATATCATTTTTCTAACTTATTTATTTATAGCGCAGGCTTTGGCTGATGAATACTCCCATCAGTCACCACCTGCTCTCGCTGTTGTTAGCGGCTGCACGCGCAAGCTGATTGGAGTAGTAGTCCCATCAGCCAACACATGTGAGCGTAGGTAAACTTTTTACCTCCGGTCATAGTTGCCGGCTCACCCTGTCATCTGACAGCGTGGGGGCCATGGCTCTGTGACAGGTGCTAATGATTTTACTGCCAACCAGAGGTAGTGATTGCTGCGCTGTCATGCACATGACAGCGTGGCAAACACTGGATGTTCCTTCCCCCTATTCATGTAAATGGGGCCTGGGTACGGGTTCATCAGCTTGGAACTCTGGTAAAATTCCTTCATGGCAGCTCAGCGCTAGACACTGAAGTAGCAATTACACTTCTGTGTGTTCTGACTGGCGGGCATAGCAGTCGCATCATTGATGTGACCGCTATCAAAAATATCCATATCTTTGTGTGACAGCATAGATTATCTTCACATCCGTGAGGGATACGATTTTTTAATATTTTTCTTTTTTCCAGGGGACATGGGCATCAGTGGATTAGGTGCAAAGGTGAGTATATGGTTGTTAATTATTTTCTGTTTTTTTATAGGTGACATGGTATTCAGTGGAATAGATGTAAAGGTGAGAATAAATGTTCTTTTTTTACTTTTATTTCAAATAAAGGAGTCAGTGTCATTTTTTACATTAAAGAATTTTATTCTGGCTTTGTCTTTTTTACAATCTTACTATGGGGTTAATAATGAGGGTGTCTTATGGATGCCTCTCCATTATTAACCTATGGACCTTATGTTAGTGACCATAAACAGCTGACATCAACCCCACAAATATTACCTCACTTGCCACCGCACCAGGGCAAGTGGGAATTGCCAGGCAAAGTGCAAGAATTGGTGCATCTAATTGATATGCCTTTTCTGGGGGGCTGTGGGTTTCTATTTTTAGGCTAGGGGCTAATATCCATGGCTCCTTACCAGTCTGAGAATACCAGCCCCCAGCTGTTTGCTTTAGCTTGGATTGTTGTCAAAAATGGGGGGAAACCAACACCGTTTTTATAATTATTTATTTAAATAATTAAAAAGAAAGGGCAAAGGGACCCTTCTATTCTAGATATCCAGCCATAATAAAACTGACAGCTGGGGGCTATTTTAAATGATTTTTTTATTTATTTATTGCATACTGAGGCCAGTTGTTGAATATTCAGATCAGCAGCGCCTGCTCTCGCTATTATCAGCGACAGCAGATGTACACTGATGGGAGTACTACTCTCTCATCAGCAGACGCGTGTGACAGGAGGTAAAATTTTTACCGCTGGTCACAGTTGTTGACTCACACTGTCATATGATAGCTTGGGAACCAGAGCTGTCTGACCAGCGGTAAATATGTTAATGCCGATCAGAGCCTCCGGTGTTTCTCATGCTGTCATGCACATGACAGTGTGGTAAACACCTGATGTACAGAGTGCCAAACCCAAACAGTAACACAGACTTCCTTGAGAAGTCCGTGTTAGGGGTCTGTGCACCCACAATAGGTGTTTAGTACAGACCCCAAACTTTACTGTTCAGGTTCATCCATCTCTAATTATTACTATTACTACTATTACTTGTGGGTTTCAATATCAATTTAAAAAAACAAAAATAGAATACAAAGTACAGAATGAAATAATAGAGAATGAATGACAGAGGGGAAAACAAAATTATAATTATTGTATGATTACTGTAATTGTATCTTTATTATAATGTATTATTATCATTAACACTACTAGTATTTCTACTATTACTGCTGGGTTTTAATATCAAATCAAAAATTATAAAACAGTGAAAATGAAAATTAACTAATAGAAAAACTAAGAACACAAGATACTGGGGAAAAGAAAATGATTCATACTTATTGTTTGATAACTGTCATTGTTCCTTTATAATAATTTATAATAATTTTTGTTGTGACTATTGTGAAAATTATAAATGCACAGTAATAAACTCATTAATTTTAAAATATTATTCCAGCTGCTAATTTACAGAATTAGATTAATTTGAGATTTCACAGTAAGACATCTTGTAAAAAATAATTTTTCAATCATCCCTAATGTGTGATATCATACAACATGGAGTGTTATTTACAGTCACAAGGTGTATTTTCTTTCCTTGGGGAGATTGTGTGTTATCACCTGAGAAAGTTGCTGTGGCAGACTGGCAATCATTATGAATAATCAACCATACTGACACATTGGTCTCTGCTCACTAGAGCTTATAATCTAATTGTCTATCTCTAGGAAGTACACAAATACCACTGGGATTCTACTGATGTCTTCAGCAAGCCATTGTCCATAACCTCTGAGACACCTCTTTTTCAATGATGCAAAGATAATTAAAGAAGACATTTAAAACAGATCTCCTTCATTTTACTTAAAATTATACTGGAAAACAAAGATCTTGTTGCGTCCAGTCAATTACATGAGTCATAGGTTAACTCACGGCTTCTCTTGTTAAGTGTTAACTACCGAACATCAGACCCAACACTCTACCTATAGCGCTAATCATTCAATATTAATCTAAGAAGCTCGCCAAGACAAATAAACTATTAATC
>VIAB01001685.1:137755-150258 GCA_009801035.1 Oophaga pumilio | reverse complement strand
GTGTTCTTCTTTTTCTAGAGTGTTGCTGCTTGCTTATGATTGGTCAGCTTCAGAAAGAAGAAGAAGTAAACACCCTCAGTGAAATCTCTCTGATAATGCCCACTAGGACTTAAAAATGTATTAACTATTGGAGTGTCAAATATTTTGTTTGCTAAGATTTCTGTAACAAAGAGACAAATATTTACAGAAAAAATGTTTTATTCTGCTCTATATCCACCACTACATTGTGGGTGCATTCTAACATGAAAAAATACAAAGAAAGGTTCGCTTTAATGGATGTTTATTAGTTACTTATGCATCATATGTATGTTGATGTCTCTAAGTTGTCAAAAATATTTCTTTCTCACTTCATTTTTACTTTAAGGCCACTCTCTTTCGGTTAAAAGGAAATAGTACAAATGGCTGCTTCTTGGAAATAGACAATATTTAAGAACCCGTGGTGGTTTGAAACGCATCACCTGTACATGCATTTTTAAATACCTTATCTCCATCCTCATATTTCCATCTTATGATGATGATGGATTTTAACCAAGAATCGTCCTTGATGTGGGGGAAAGAGGAAAATTGAGAAGAGATGTCTTCGAAGGTTTGTGCAAATGATGGAAATAAACACCATGTCAAACATGCAAAGACCTGAAGGCCAACCTAGAATTGTCTGGGGTCATGGTTTCAACAAGTACCATATGCTGCACACTAAACCAAGGATGTCTTTATGGGCGAAGGCCAAGAAAAAAACCATTGCTGAAGAAAAGACATAAAAAGAAACGACTGATCTTTGCCAAAGAATACCTTGACAAACCACAATCCTTCTGGGAAAATGTTCTGAGGACAGATGAAACCAAACTAGAGCTTTTTGACAATGCAAAGCAACAGTTTGTCTACAGATGGCACAATGAAACTTATTAGGAAAATAACACCCTACCAGCAATTAAGCATGGTGGAGGATCCATAATGCTGTGGGGTTGCTTTACTGCGTGTGTTACTGGAGGCTTTGACTGTATTACAGGAATCATGATATCATAGAACTATCAAGAGTTTTTAGAGTGAAATGTCTTACCCAGTATATGAAAACTTGGATTGAGTCAAAGATCATAGGTCCTCCAGCAAGACAATGACTTCTAAAGTATGCAGGAATAGTTGAAATCTGCCATTGGGAAAAAGAACCATGCAAAAACATTCAAGAGCTTGAGCAAACTGCAGAGGAAGAGTGGGAGAAAATACCAGCTGAGAAGTACAAGAAGCTTATAGATGGCTACTAGAAATGTTTGGAGGCTGTCGTCAATTCCAAAGGGTGTGAAACTAAGTAATAAAGGGGTGCCTTTATTGCTGCACATGTTGATTATTCTGTTTCTTTTTTGAAACTGCAACAGCAAGTTGAAAAATAATGTTTTATTGTTGTATTACTTTGGACCACTAATTAAAAAATCCTGAGGATATAACATTGGTACATTTTACATTTATTTCTGAAGATATTGTACATTCTATGAAAAAAATTAAGGGGTGCCAATAATCGTGACCATCATTGTATGTAGGTGATTTGCAAAGAAAATGATAAAACTTATTATTTATTAAAAAAAATAAATAAGGTGAAAATAAAGTGCCAGAAAGGAGTTAGACGGTAAGCAACTGTGCTTAGTTTCTATCCTAAAATATGTATTTGCTAGCTTTTTCAAAATCAAAACAAGTATATTTTATACGACAAATTGGCTGAGTAAGGATAACGTTGACATGTCCTGACATTAATCATGGATACATGCTTTGTTTGTGACTCAGGATGAATACAATTTCCTCTTTGTACAGGATACATATATACTTGCTGTGTACATTAGCAAGCTGTACTTCTGTCTGCATGCAAAGCTTTCTGTAACAATATACCTGTCACTGTAATACAATACAATTCTTTACAAATTCTCCTTCTTTGTCTGAATATGGTTATATGAAAAAGTACTTATTTTGGTGATGACTTGTAATATTGTGAGGCCATATACAGCAAATATTTTTTTTTACTTATAGAAAATATACATTATAAATTAACTAACACCTATATCATTAATTAAATTCTAAAGCAAAACATATTGATGACCTTTCAGACTGACCATCAATAATAGATCAGTGCGGGTATGAAACCTGTTACCCCCATCAATTGACTGTTATGAGCATCCCAGGCCATTAGAATTACAAGTTATATTGAGCCAGTACACCACAGCGCCATGCTCTGGGTGGTGGCCATTCTTGGGTACTGCAGCTGATCTCCAATTCATTTTACAAAAGTTGTTATTATTTTAGTTTTACCTTCAAAATGACTACATAAGGTGTAAATTCACAGTCCTGGTGTGGTCTGCCATGTCTGCAGGGTCTCCAGACCTGAACTCGACAACCTTTTAGATGACTGATGCTGACTTTAGGTAAGGAAACCCACGACTCATACATCGTACACCATACTCAGATGTATGAAACTGGTCTAAGGGCTTTTTTGTTGGAGGACAAGATGCATGTTATTCTAATGTCATTTTGGAGTATGAGTAAAGTACTAAACCCCATTTACTAATATTTTTTCTGTGGGAGATAAATGTGAACTGCATAGCAAGGGAACAGTTCCAGCAATGTTGTTATGTTTTGTTTCTAATAGCCTTCACGCCTGCACTGTGCTATATAAGATTTTACATGTATTCTGTAGTTCATTTCCCATGCCAAATGGATACAGTTTTTTAGATTATTCTTAAAACTGGGACAGCTCTTTTGTGTTTATCACCATAAGTGTAGGTTCACACAACTGCATATAAAAATCGTTCAGAAAAGTGGGATGATTTTTTTTTTCTTACTTGTCATTCATGTACAATCCGTGTAAAATCCATTTTCCTACTCAGCATCTATTAAATATTTACAAGACCATTTACAGTTTCCCATATTCATATATTTCCTATGTTACAGAACTGCTATTTATCAGTAAAAATTGGATTTTTTTTTGTGGCTCAGTCTGGCATTGATTTTTTTTTAAACACGCATAGACTTGAATGGGTGATTTTCATCTGATTTATGGAAGAAACTAAGAAACTTTTCACTTACCATATGCAGATTCAGTGAGTGAAAAAGAATCAGCTATGAACTGTGGTCACCTTTTGACATCGGTGCTCAGCACTGAAGCTGAGTTCTCAGGATCAGGTTAGTGTCTCCAGGATTCATGACTGAACAGTCGAATCATACCTCCTCTCAGTCATACAATGCAGATGTAACAGAGGTGGAGCACGTCATGGGACATATGGATTATCATCGGACAGATAAAGAATATTGTGCTTTATAAATTTTAATTTTACATTAATAAATAGGTGAAAGATGGTGGAGAGTGTCAAATAAAGGAGCCTGTGTTTTTATTTCAAAAATGCACTTTTTTCTATGTCTGTGTTTTAATTACATTTGACTATGGGGTTAGCAATGGGGGTGTCTTATAGACATCTCTCTATTACTAACCTATAGGCTTGATGTTAGCTGACATTACAAAGCTGACATTAATCCCTCAAATATAACCTCACTTACATCGCAACAGAGCAAGTGGGAAGAGTCGGGAAAAGCACTAAAATTGACACATCTAACAAATGCCTATGGGGCAGCTGTGGGCTGCTATTTTTAGGCTGGGAAGAGCCAATATGATGGCCCCTTCCCAGTCTGAGAATACCATACTCCAACTGTCTGCTTTAGCTTGGCTAGTTATCTAAAAAGGGGGGCAACCCATGCTGCTTTTTTAAATTATTTTTTTTTAAATAATAATAAAAAAAGTCTTGGGGACCCCTCTATTTTAGATAACCAGCCAAGATAACGCTGACAGCTGTAGGCTGTCAGTCCGCAGCTGTCGGTTTTGCCTGTGATAGTTAGCAAAAATAGAGGGGACACCATGTCATTTTTTTATTTTATGTATTTATTATTCATTTATTACACAGGCATCAGCTGATGAATACTCTCATCATCATACGCATGCTTTCGCTGCTATTAGCAAGACCGGGCGTAGGGTGATGAGCGTTATGTGCACATCAGCTGATGCCTGTGACTAGAGGTAACCTTTTTACTGCCAGTCACAGCTGCTGGCTCATGCTGTCATATGTATAACAGTGTGGGAACAGCAGTGCTCTGACCGGTGATAACGAACCTACCAGTGTTCAGAACCGGTGTTACTCGTGCTGTCACACTGATGACAGCGTGGGAAACACCAGATGTTTTGACCCCCCCATTCATGTGAATGGAGTCCGGGTTTGGGCACTGCTCTGGTACCCGAGCCAATTTTTTAAAAGTGTTCAGCCGAATGCGACAGATCCAAACATCCACAGGTCCGCCCATAATAACTCCATGTTATGTACAGTATTTTATTTTTTATTACTGTTTCTCAATAAAGATTTACTAGACTTTATTTACATGCTCTGCTTCCACTTTTTCTCAGCTGTGATAGTTGCTTTGAAGAGCGTTCATTATTTGTCTTTTTGGGTACTCCTGTTCACATAAGCATCCACCTGACGAATATACAGAAAGTCAGAATCTGACTTGTATGGTGTGAAAGGATGTGGGAGCTCATTATATTGTGTGCAGGGAGTGTCTGTGGATGCCATCGTATTGTAAGGAGGGTTATCGGATCCAACCTACAGTGTGAGGAGCTGTGGGTGTAATCCTACTGTGTAGAAGTAACTGTGTGGACCATCATACTATGTTGGGGTAAGGGTGTGGACCACCATACTGTGCTGGGGTGGCGGTGTAGCCATCTTACTATCTTGCGGTGTCTGTGAGGGCCATCATACTGTGTTGAGGAGAACTGTGGGGGGTATTAGTCTGAGTTAGCGGTACCATTGGGTCATCATACTGTGCATGTGGTAGATAATGTATAAGAATTCCCTGTGAGGGTATCAAACAGTAAGGTTTGGTAATGTTTTTGATTGTATAATACTTTATGTGGGTCATGAAAGGGGTATCATAGTGGATGAGAACACAAAAGGATTTTAGTTAAGGCATAATTACTGTGTAACAGCAAAATGTCCCTTACTTTAAAAATTAGGAAGTATGCCCTTAAGTGACTGAGCAGATGCACAATGACCCCACCTAATTTGCTTTTTATTTTTTTAAGAGGGTGGTGGAGGTTCCAAGTAGAACTTTTGTTATTCTGCTCCATGATTTCCTTGTATGCTTTGGGTGAAAACAGCTACATTCTGACAAACATTGGTGACCAAAAGTTTAGCATTTTTTTAAAAAGTGTGATTACTTCTGTCTGGTTGTTGTGATGATTTTCTCCTAGTGATGAATTGAAAGTGCATGAAGTTGTCATCATGACCTTAATTGTAACAAAGATGCTTCAGAATAAAGGTATGGTCATTTAATTAAAGAAAACTGACTGCCAAAAGTTTTGCATATAGTATTTATTGATCATAACATAGAGAATAATTCATTATTTGCAATGCCATAACTTAGTATTTTGTAGCATAACGTCTTGCTTTAATTACTGCACCACACCGACGGGACATTGAAGACACAAGGGTATTGAAGACATTCTGAAGGATATTGCTCCCTGCCATTTTCAAATCTGCAAACCATTCATCCTTGTTGCTAAGGGTACGAGCCCCAACTTGTAGCTGTAACTCATCCCAAAAGTGCTCTATAGGGTTTAAATCAGGTGATTGTCTTAGCCATTACAAGAGGCAACATTTTTCTTTGCTAACCAATTTTTTACTAAAAGGGATGTGTGCTTAGGATCAGTGTCTTGCTGGAATTTCCAGCCCCTGCCTACTTTGTTTTTACCATGTGTCAGTATTACATTTTCCAGTATATCCTTGTACATGATAGCATTCATATTCCCATCAATTGTATGCAGAGGGCCAATGGAAGATGCAGAAAAGCAGCCCCAAACTATGACATTGCCACCTCCATGTTTCACTGTGTTTGGTACTTTACATCATTACGTTTTGGCGGTTTATATAGTGCTACGATGCAGATTAAACTTGTATTCATGCAACCACAACACCTTAGACTAATCTGTCTCTTTCCATTTGCCATGTTCTTTGGCAAACTCAAATCCGACCTTCCGAGTTCTTTACAGAGATGAAAGGCTTCTTGACTGGAACTCGTGCATTCAACCTTACTGCTCTTAGCTACCGCACCACAGTATGGCGACTCACTTTGACCCCATATTCTACATTCATTTTGAGTGAAATCTGTACAGCACTTTTATTGACATCAGATACTGACTTTTTCTTAAAGATGTGATCAACTTTGGAGGAAGTTTTCCTTGGTCGTCCACTTCTAGGTTTGTCAGCTGTTCCATAACCTTCTTTTTCTTTCTATATTATATGTGACACTGGACTCTAAGAGCAGTTGAATTCCATAGTTACCTCTTTTTGGCGTTTGCTGACTTTACTCTCAGAATAATAAGCTTTCCAACATCTGGTGATAAATTTGCCTTTGTCTTTGCCATGTTTTAACTGAAAAACACACAAAAAAATAAAAATTAGGCAAAATTTGACTACCCATGACAAAATAAGAAAAACATTTGGCCCAGCAAATGTTGGATACTAACTCATAAAGGGGTAAAACAATGTCAAACACAAATTTTATCCTTATAGCTGACAACTATTTGCTTCTGGTTTACTAAAATCACCAGGAAAATGGCATCACATCAACCAGACAGAAGTAATCACACTTTTAAAAAAATTGCTAAACTTTTGGTCGCCTTTGTATATATATGACTTGACTCTATGATTTTTGGTCACAGCTTGGCTACTGTACATATCATAGTGGAATAGATTATTATTTATTATTATAGCGCCATTTATTCCATGGCGTTTTACATGTGAAAAGGGGTATACATAATAAAATTAAGTACAATAATCTTAATCAATACAAGTCACGACTGGTAAAGATGTAAACTTTCCCTGATCTAGCATCTTAAATATTGCAATACAATCTTGTTTTGAAATCAGTGATTTTTTACCAGCCTCTTCTTGAATTATTATTTTTTTATATATTAGTTATTTTGTACTTTCTGTACATTTCTTTTCGCCATTGTAATATAACAAAATACTGAGTTAATACTAGTGTTCACAAGTAACTGGATTTGAAAACCATTTATGAAAAATCTAAAAGCATTATTGTTCTTTACAAACAATATACAGAAAAGCTATTACATGTAAATCTGAAGGATTTATAAAACCCCAACATTTTATACTGTCTAGTTTTCATCACAATATGTTTAAAAAAATGTGATTGACAGAGAAATTTTCAAAGAAAGGATATATAACATATTTCACAAATTGTTCAATGTAAAGGAGATAAGAAAAACACAAAGTTAAACTTTATAACCTAGGGTGTCTTAAATGAAGAATCTGAATGTGTATTATGGCTTGGGAACCCAAATTTGGCAATACCTTTTTTGAAACTGAAGTAGCTGCTGTACGCTAATTGTGTACCACAAAACCTCTATTAAAAAGTATAGTAAATGGGTGGCATTATTTTTTTTTTAAATCGCTTTCTCTTTTTGTCTTGTGGCATTAGTTGCTGTTTTTGTTGCCAAATTTTCAAAATGGCACATGCAACTCATGAATTTGGCACGAAGTAAAAAAAAAATATCTTTTTTCTGTCTGGAACTGTTTTTTTGCAACTTTTTAACAAAGTAGGTGGCGCAAAAATTGTGCTAAAATAATGGCATACTCAAAAGTATTCCAGGAGGAACTGAAGTGGAGTTGCATCATATTTTTCAGCTTTTGAAAATGTGTATTTGATGATTCAGGCGAAAATATCTGGAGTCATTAAACTCTGCCCACAATGTAGGAAAATAAAAATAAAAAACAGGACATATAATATCGACTTCAAAAATGGTACAAATAGAATAATGAGTTTGGTGTGAATTAAAAAAAAAGGATGAAACTCACAAAACTAGATAGAAAATAAGCACAAAGGCAGTTATGAATTGGGGCGATGGTTCCTAAAACTAGGTAAAGTAAAATTCACAAGACTGAGATACATCTCCAAGTTTATTGATTGGGCAGTTTTTTTGGTCACTTTATTAATGAATTATTTGGGCACTCTATGCTATTTCATAAAAAACAGCAGTACATCAACTGAAACAAAAGTGCCCCTGGACCTAATAGAAAGAAATGATCACTAACTTTGTTTTTTTCCCTAGGAATTTGTATTGAGGTGAGCAGATCGATCCATGAAGGATTGCTTCTCGGTAGAATTTCTTAAAAGTTGCGGTTCCACACAAAATCGAACACAGTGAATTGATTTGTGATTCACAATCAAAATACTTTCCCGACTCCATTTCCTACACTGCTGAAGCATTAGTGGGCTAAAGTCTTTTCCTATGGCCATGGAAGCTTCCCCATAATGCCCTGCAACTTCGACAAACCTTGTATATATTGAAATTATTCATGCCATGTAATTTCATATTCAGTATCTGGGACTTCAGAGTTCACCAGTTCCCAGTGGAGCACAGTTTTTACAACAGAGTCACTAAACATCTCCAGATAAGTGGAGCACAGGGAAGAACATATCATTGGTGCAATTGCACAGGAGGTCAAGAGGTAAGAGG
Source organism: Oophaga pumilio (assembly GCA_009801035.1). Lineage (NCBI taxonomy): Eukaryota > Metazoa > Chordata > Amphibia > Anura > Dendrobatidae > Oophaga > Oophaga pumilio. The sequence continues at coordinate 141,698 of VIAB01001685.1, read as the reverse complement.
GCCATTACTACCTCCAAAACTGGTGGAATTGTGCATTATGATGAGCGAAAGGACTGCAAAGGGCCCTTATATTGTTCTTGATTGAGGGCCCTCTTTTGTCATGTCTCCTTTTAGTGGAGTTTACATATCATATTGAAATCTCTTTCTTTCTTATTCTCTTTCTTTCTCCTTCACTCTTTCTCTTTCTTTCCCTTTCATTTTCTATCTTTTTTCTTTTTCTCTCTTTCTCTTTCCTATTTCTTACACCGTCTCTCTGCTTCTCTTTTTTGCTTCCATTGTTTGCCAATCGCTTTCTCTCTTTCTCTTAGATCTGCTTAGCTCCAGTTCTGAGCAGAGATGAGTGGATCGATTTGAGGCAAATTGAAGTCACCTAAAATTTTTTGTTTTTAACTTTATACATTTTGCCAAAATATTCTTGATTACATCAGAGAGCTACTTGGCTCTGGAAGCCCTGCTTTAGAGTGGAGATGGAGGTAGAGGACCTCGTGTACACTGTAAATGTAGAGGTGCGGAAGCAGGGTGGAGATCTGGATGTCGGCTGCGGCATAGTGACAGGTGAGCAGCAAAGATATTATTTTTTTCGTTCTACGTTTATCATGCTCTAGGGTAAAAAAAAGGATGCCACAGCAAAATAAAGCACAGTTTATTGTTAGCAAACAAATTTTATGCAAATCGAATTTGCTGCCCAATCTTGAGTGAACCATCAAATTCAAATGTCAGCAGATTCACACATCAATAGTTTTGATATAGAACAATAACTACACCTTTGGTCATATACCATAAATCCACACATAGCATTAAATACATGTCTGTGCATTTAGGTAGTTAAGCTATAAAGATTTTCAATAAAAGTACAAGAAATACACACATACGAATAGATAGAGTAAGCTTGAAATTGATGGATAACTCAATGTTTCTTTTGTTTGTTCCATATTTCATATTGCAATCGCCTTGTAGTATCATTCGATCCTTCTATTGTGTCCTAACATTTATTCTCCTCTTATGAAATTCAGATGATTATTTTCTCAATTAGATTTTAATTAGAAAAGTGATTAAAATTTTAGTCTTTGAAAAAATAATCTGAACTAGAGAACATAGAAATGCTTTTTTTCTTTAGGTGACTCATCAGATTTAAAATACAAAGCAACATTGATCTTAGCCATGAGTTCTCTATCATGCAGTGCTCCAAAAATCAATAATCAATAACGCTAGAAGGTAAGTGCCTAAAATGACCTAATATAATTTAAAAAATGGAAAAACTTTGGTCTTTTTAATGCTATAGTTCTCTGAGCATTCTGCATGTTCTGTGGATGCTGTGATGCTGAATGGAAGAAATCAATTACACAAAATCAATAATAATGTGATTAAGTCACTAGAAAAATTGACTAATATCGTAATAAAATGGAAACATAATTATAGAATTCCTGCAAAGCATTAATGTGGTTTACTCACCCTAGAATTTTTTTAAAATAACAATCTTGTTAGTTCTCAGGTCCCAGTACTCGTATTCCTGTATACCTGCCGAAGTATACCAATCCTGGCTGTTCCTGACTCCTGTCTCTTGGGGATCAGCTACCATCTACCTGAGGTCAGTTCTGTTGTAGCACTGGTCACATGTCCCTTGTTTTTCCTCGAACTGCGGCATCATCAGCCGCCGTTCTTCTGAGGTCAGACTTGGTGAGTCACCTAGTCATGCTCTTTCAGGCATTCTTCGGACCACAGCACAGTCATTCCACTAACCAATCCATTAAAGTTTGCACGGGCCATGGAATCTGCTGGCTCTCAGGTGTCCTCCATCTCAGACCTTCGTTAGAAAAATCAAAAGGACAAGATCCTGTCCTACCTACAGACAGTGAACACCAGCCTGGACATGCTGAATTCTCCAGCTTCACCCACATCTGCCCAAGTTTATTTTATTTATTTTACTCATTTATACAACACTATTACAGACATTATTGGCACTGTCCCCAACGGGGCTCACAATCTACATTCCTTTTCAGTATGTCTTTGGAATGTGGGAGGAAACCCACACAAACACAGGGAGAACATACAAACTTCTTGCAGACGTTATCCTTGGTGGGATATGAACTCAGGATCTCAGCGCTGCAAGGCTGCAGTGCTAACCACTGAGTCACCGTGCTTTCCAAGTGGCAACAACTTCAAATATGCCTCATCAGACTGCCAGTTTTGGACCTCCCAAGATATGGCGGTAACCCTACTCTATGTCAGGGGTTCATTAATGAGTGTATGCTACACTTTGAACTCTTGACACATTACTTTGGGTCTGATAGGGCCAAAGTGGTCTTCATTATTTCTCACCTCTCTGGTGAGGCTTTTGCGTAGCTCACTTCCCTATTGGAGAAAGGAGACCCCCATGTGTCAAAGCTTCAGTCATATCTAGAAGCCTTCCAAAAGGTTTTGGATGAGCACGGCTGTGCGTCCTCAATGGCCTCTTCTCTCTTCCGATTGCATCAGGGAAACCTCACAGTGAGCCATAACGCTGCATGTTTCTGCACTCTCTCTTCTGAACTCACCTGGAATAAGGAGGCTCTGGTGGCTACCTTTTGGGAGGGAATATCTGGGTGAATCAAAGACCAGCTGGCTGATCATGATATACCCACCTCAATGGATGACCTGGTGTCAATCCGTGTAGCCAGAGACACCAGATTCCAGGAGCGTTACAGTGAGGTGACCCATGAGAGAACACCTTAATCCATGGTACCTACCTTTCAAAAGTCACAGCCTTGGCATCCTCCCCAGAGTCTATGCAAGTTGACTAGGTGACGATGGCCAAGCATCGTCCGGAGGCCCATTGTGCCGAGGGAAGGTGCTTCTATTCTGGCAGTTCTGAGCAAGTAATCCGCTCCTGCCCAGAGGGAATGAGAAACTTGAGCCTGGGGTCTGTTGGAGAGAACACAATGGGTGAAAATCACTCCTCTCCATTACTGACTCTGTAGGTAGCTGTTTCCTGTGGTGACATCTGTTTTGTTGAGTCAGCCTATTTGGACTCTAGTTCTGCAGGTAATTTCATCCAACAGGTCCACATGAATCAATATAAGATCCCGATCCAATGTCTGCAGAATACGTTGGTATATGAAGGAAAGGATTCTTGTCAATACACCAACAGCATAAAATAGAAAAAGTTTGAGACATTTTAAAGCCATTTTAAAAATTGTAAATCCTTTCTGTAAACAGACAAGTGAAACTTTGTGTAGAAGATATGTTGCACTTGGAAAAGATTGCCTTTATTTGTAAGTAAAAAAAAATGCGTCTTCGAGAAAACTTTTCTTCCATTTTTGGGGCACATAGCCTCCAGGACCAGCCTGAAAATGGATCCTGAGAAGGTATCCGCTGTCTTCAAGAGACCCCGTCCAGATGGTCGGGCGATGGTGGATCGCTTCTCCAAGATGGCCCATTTCACTCCACTCTGCTTGCAGAGAAGTTTATTTTACACTTCTTCCACCTCTATGGCTTACCACTCCACATTGTCTCAGATAGAGGCGTCTAGTTTACTTCTCGCTTCTGGAGGGCCACCTGAAAATTACTAAAGGAAACGTCACTCTGAATTTTGCTCTAGTCTACAATCCTCAGTCTAATGACCAGATTGAACGGGTGAATCAGATCCTGACCAACTTCTCGCCTCACTCAATGCCCACCACAGTGACTGGGCCATCTCCTGCCTTTGGCCACATTTTCTTTCAAAATCCATGTTAGTGTATCCTCTGCCAAATCTCCATTTTTTGTGGTCTACGGCCAACATCCCATTATTCCATTCCCTGTTTCTACTACCTTTGATATTATTGCTAGTGAATCCCTCATCAAGGGTTTTTCTAGAATCTGGGAGTGCACCAAATCCACGTTATTGAATCCCCCTGAAAGTATAAAGAAACACGCAGACAAGAGATGTCTACAGTCATGGCCAAAAGTTTTGAGAATGACACAA
>VIAB01001685.1:124362-136217 GCA_009801035.1 Oophaga pumilio | reverse complement strand
TTCACCTCTGTTTCATCAAGGGGACAAAATTTGGCTGTCATCTAAGTATATCCAGCACAAGGTAGCCTCCTGTCCCCTGGGGGTCAGCTGCCATCTACCTGAGGTCAGTCCTGGTGTAGCACCTGCACCCGCCTCCCTCGTTTTTTCTCAGATGAGGGTATCGTCAGATGCTGTGCATCTGAGGTTGGACTTGATGAGGCAGCCAATCACGCTCCTCCAGGCTTTCCTCCGATCACGGCGCAGTGGTTGCACCACCCAGCCAGTTACAAAGCAAAGCACACATCTGTTGCATTTCTGAAGAAGAAGAAGATGAAATTGATTCAGAGGCCAAGTGTGATCTCAACCTGATTGAAACACCTATGGGAAATTCTGAAGCGACAAGTCATCTGTCTCCATCCAGCAACCAGGCTCCAAAAGAGGTTATTCTTGAATTTTGGAAAAAGATAGATTTTGCAATATGTTGTCTACTTGTTCATTCCATGCCTAGAAGACTTGTTGCTCTTCTCATGGAGGTCATACAAAATACTAAATGTAGTTGTTTTTGACTTAGGTGTATTCATTTATGTATCAGTTAATTTGAGTAGAGATTAATATTTTGTAATGAATTAAAAAATATTTTATGAAACTTAGTCTTGTCAAAATTTTGGAAATTGTTCTCATGTTTAGTGAGATATTGATTAAAAACTTACATTTCAAAGGGGTGTACTCATTTATGCTAAGTGCTAACCACTATATGTTACAGAAAATGTATTTGGAACATACATTTTTTAAAGCCTTATTTTTTTCACATTTCAGTTATGTTCTTTTTTCATTCTTTTTTTGCACTTCTTTTAGCTTTAGTAACATAACACAATACTGTGTCCATAATAGTATTCATATGGAGGGTGAAATATACATTGAATTTAGTTGCAAACATGTTATGCATTCGGATGTTGAGGTGGATTCACTGTATTTTCAGTAAAATTCCCAGGTGGATTGGTAGAAGGATTATCCAACCCATATTAATGTAGCCTAATGTAGGTGTATAAACAGGTAGAGATATCACTCCTCAATGCCTATTTTAAGGCACCCTAGGTTGGAATGACATTGCATATATAATTTTTTTTGCATTGAATAATACTTTGTGAAATAATTGTACATGCTCATTGTCCTTTCTTTATATAACACTTCTTTACTGTACCGTGTGTAAAAGTCTATTCTAGAGAAAGCAAGACAACTGAAGTATTGTTTTTTATTACTTCAATTTTGCTTATGACAATAGATTTATACTGTTATCTGTTGAAAAATATGCTATTATTTAGTTTTTAATGCAGTCTTTGAAACTATTCTTATGTGACTTTCCATGACTTGGAGACTGCCTTTCATCTTAAATATGAAAGAAATAGCACTAAAAATGGTGATCCAATACTTCACATAAAATCACACAGAGTTTGATAAGATTGGATTACCTTGTGCCTAGAAGAAGAGATGAGACTAAACATTAGCCATTAAAAGGGTTGTCCATGTCATCATTGTTATAAAAATGTCCCACCGCGTCAAAAACAAACAAATAAAATGTATACTCACCTGCCAGTCCCGTATCGCTCCCCTCTAGCACTGCACTGGTCCCCCATGGGAGTCCAGAGGAGGATTGAACATTGTTCAGAATTCACACATTATTTTATAGTTTTTGCTATGTTGGGTCAGTGCTTATAGCAAAAAGTAAGGCACAACCCCATTAAGTTAAATCAATCAGGGACCTTCCCCTCTGAGTCTTATTTTGAGACTCTCATACTAAAGCATTGAAAATTACCTTTGGTCAATACTGAAGATGTTATGAGATGTGGCTATTTAGGCCGGAGTCAGACACAACGTATAAAAAATTCGGCCCGATTTTGTCTGCCGAGAATCGCACAAATGTTCTCCGTATGGTGATCCGTATGTAATCCGTTTGCAATGCGAGGATACGATTTCCTCCCATCTAAGTGTCCATGTGACATCCGTATGGCTTTTCACTTCTCACTGCTTTTCCCCTTTGAATTTAATGGCTTAATGGGCTGTAATGAGGAAAATGTGTGCTTATTTCTCGCAAGTCACACTGATGGTCCGTGTGGTGTCCGTTTTTTTGTCGCACCCATAGAATTGCATTGGCGATTCTAGGCCGATATAAGTTGCAAATCGCAGCATGCTGCGATTTCACTCACACGTATAATACGGACGAGAAAAAAACGGATGATGGGAGCTGCCCCATAGATTAACAGTGGTCCGAGTGCTATGTGATTTTTTTCTCGCATTGCACTTGTATGTATTCTACGGTAGTGTGACTCCGGCCTCATAGTCAGAATCAAATAATTCAATTAAAGGACAACGTGCACTGCTAAAGGGAAAATGCACTGAATATGAAGTTTAATTATCATCACACCCTTCCTTCAGTAGCCAACGTAGCCAACTTTTGGCCATATTGAGTCAAAATCCCTTTCATTAAGAATACATCTCCCACATATATTTACCTATATGACTTAGTGGGTCACCTCAAAAATTATTTGTGACCCAATATACATCCGCATTGGATGTATGTGTATTAATTTTAGATATAACATTTTAAATTATTGGAATAAAAGTTATATTTTAGTTACACATTATGTTTTTTTCTTTTTCTATATTGTATTCACTAATGATTTTTTAACTGGTAAGCTAAATTACATTGCTCTATGTTAATCCTCTTTGACATTTCTTCTACCTTCAACACAGTCAACCATTTTCTCTTCTTACAAACTGTGTTATCCTTTGGCAACACAGACCTGACCCGCTCCTACGTCACCTTATACCGCACCAACTGAACATTGAATTTTCATTTCCACACTATTTTCTCACCTCTCCACCTCATTGTTGGCATCATTCGAGATTTTGTCCTATGACTCTTACTTTTCTCTATCTACACCTTTGGCCTGAGACAGCTCACAGAATTCCACCGATTTCAGTACCACTGTTATGCAAATGACACTTCAATTTACCTTTCTGGCACAGATGTCACCTCTTTATCTAATCCATTACCAGACTTTGTAAACTTTATTAATGGCTCCATAATTTTCTCAGTATTCCAAGTCTGAAGCCTTGGGTTAACCTTTGACTCCAAGCTGCCCTTCAAATAATGCATTTAATTGGCCTCAAGCTCAAAAGCATTTATCAAATCCACTATTTTCTTAACTTTGAATCAACAAAAACATCAGCGCATCTCCTAACTAGTCTACTGCAATATACTTTATGGTGTCCCATATTTTGGTCCTGCACCCCTCAAATCCATAACTTAACTCTGCTACATAATCAACCTTTCTCCTCATTACTCTCCTGTCACTCTTCTCTAACAATTTCTGCATTGGCTACCCATTAATAAGAGCATTCTGTTCAAAATGCTAATAACTACTTACAAGGCCACCCACAAAGTGTCTTCTCCATACATCTCTGACGTCTCCTACTTCTTCCAATCACAATTTTCCAACTCCAAGATGTTTTTACATTTACCTCGTACTCTGAAACTCACTATCCCAATTATTTCCCATCTTTGAAACCTCCAAAGGCAACCTAAAAACTCATCTCTTCAAGACATCACATAATAGGGTGGCACAGTGGCTCAGTGGTTAGCACTGTAGCTTTGCAGTGCTGGGGTCCTGGGTTCAAATCCCACCAAGGACAACATCTGCAAGGAGTTTGTATGTCCTCCTCGTGTTTGAGTGGGTTTTCTCCGGGTACTCCAGTTTCCTTCAACACTCCAAAAACATACTGATAGGGAATTTATAATGTGAGCCCCATCGGGGACAGTGCCGATAATGTCTGTAAAGCGCTGTGGAATTAACGGCGCTATATAAATGAGTAAAATAAATAAATAAACAAACAACCATGCTTCCACGTTGATGTCAAATAACAGCAGCTTCTACATCTACACTGTCTCCTTGTGAGTAGAGATGACTGAATATCTTCAGCTCCCTCCTTATTTAGCAAGCTATAGCACTTACTGAAGAAGCTGCAGGGGGAAACCGTATACCTGGGCAGCACGATGGCTCAGTAGATAGCACTGCAGCCTTGCAGCGCTGGAGTCCTGGGTTCGAATCCCACCAAGGACAACATCTGCAAGGAGTTTGTATGTTCTCCCTGTGTTTGCGTGGGTTTTCTCCGGGTACTCCGGTTTCCTCAAACACTCCAAATTCCAAATCTAGATTGTGAGCCCCAACAGGGACAGTGATGATAATGTGTGCAAACTGTAAAGTGCTGCGGAATATGTTAGTGCTATATAAAAATAAAGATTATTATTTATTATTATTACCTGGAGTGCTCCGATGTCTATGCACACAGGCTCTCCATGCATGTGTTGTGACTGTCACACAACCAAGACACATGCAGCTGCGGTGCCGGGTTCCCGCTGCAGCTTCTTCGGTAAGTGCTTGCTGAATAAGGAGGAAGATATTCGCTCATCTTTACTAGTGAGCAGAATCTGTTCTCCTATTGTACCTGTCTGTCACTTAGACATGTTTTATTTTAATGCATCTACCCTTTTATGTACTGTTAATTTTTCATTATGTACTTTTATGCCAGTTTTCACATGAACAGTTCTCTGGAATTAAGGGTGCAAAAAATAATAATTGTTATCATAACACCAATACTTTTGTACACAGTAGGTCTCACAAGGGTGCTAAAAATGTAACGTTTTCATTGATACTCGGGTTCATTATGATATCTGGACTGTGCCCCACTTGAGATTCCTCTTCTCCAATCTACTTTAATAGTGAACCAGCTCAGTCCAACCAGAAATTATAGTTATCCTAAGGCCGGGGTCAGACATGCGAGAAACTCACACAAGTCTCGCACCTCAATACCCGGCACTGCCACCAGTACTCGGGACTGGAGCGTGCAGCTGCATAGAAATACATGAAGACGCATGCTCCTGTCCGAGTGCCAGCGTCAGTGCCGGGTATTAAGGTGCGAGTCTCGTGCGAGTTTCTCGCATATCTGACCCCGGCCTAAACATAATTCTCCAATTGTATATAAATTGTAGAAAAAGTTTACATAGTATATATAAAGTTTATATGGTATAGGTAAAGTAGTCAAAACATTTAAAGTAGTAGGATGAAATATTATGCCTACATGTAGACAGTAATGTGTAAGGAAAAACAAGCAAAACGGATTAAGTGCAAAACAATCCAACATCTGAATTAGATTTAGTACAGAAATGTACTTTGACGGCAGGAGACTTTACAGAATGACAGTAATTGCCTTTTATATTTACTTTTCTAATATTTTCCTGGACTTGTTTAAGGCTAACAACTGGTTTATTTTTTTATTTTATTTTACTGACATCAACGATCGACACATTTTATTATTATTTTTATGTCAACTTTAATGATGAAGTGTGAAACTGAATTCAAAATACTAAATGCTACACAAATTATTATTTAATCTTTATGTCATATGTATTTTATGTATTTCAAGATGTACTTTTTTTTTGCCTAAAAAGAACCTGTCAGTTTTCCTGATATGCTTATTTAATTAAATACTACTATTCCTCAATAAATATAATTTTAAAGAACATTTTCTAGAATTCTAATTCTCAAAAATCCTCTGAAAATATTTGACTACAATGAAAACCAATGTACATTTTTTATTAGAACATATCCCTCTAATAAGACAGTGTCAGACACTTAAAGGACAGTTTACCTCCCCCCCAAAAAAAAGATCAGACAGTTGAAATACAACTCATCTTACCCAAAAATTTACCATGAAATGAGGGCTGAAAGGTCAAAATAGGCAGACTGGCATACATACAGTCATACAGTGGTAAAAGGAGCAGACATGGTGCCACTGTGCCACTGTGCCTGTAGTGTGTACGAAGCATAGATTAGCTCTCTTAGGCCAGGGTCAGACTTGCGAGAAACTCGCACGAGTCTCGTGTGAGTCTCTCACATCAACACCCGGCGCTGCCGCCGGCACTCGGACCGGAGCGTGCAGCTGCATAGAAATACATGCTTTTAGGGTTGGTGGAACGCACAAAATAAATATAAATAATAAGTGCGTTCGCAGCCCGGGGTCCACCGTGCAGGCAGAGCTTGCTGCTAGTAGGATGGCGGAATGGCGAACTCTGTTACTTCACAGAGTCGCAACTATGGACACTGTGGCCCTATATGGCGGTATAAGCGAACTCTGTTACGCCACAGAGTCGCTAAGGTAGAAACACAGAGATATGGACTGTGTCCTGTTAACTCCACAGGTAAGCACAGACAACTGCTGTGCGGACAGCAGTCCGTAGCAACGCAATCAGCAACGCAATCAGACAATCTCCTCACCGGAGAAGCCGATATTCTTGGGGCTTATTTCAGCCGAGCCCTAAACACGTGCATACAATCTCCTCACCGGAGGTGCCGGTATTCTAGGGGCTTATTTCAGACGAGCCCATCATTTCTGTCCTGGTCTATTTCATGAGTTTTATTTATTTATTTTTTTTAATTCTGTGGAAGCATGATTGAAAAGCAATGTCTGACTTTCATTTCTTCATTTTCATAGATTTTTGATGTATTATTTTTGTCAGATTCAAGTTATTTCTGTGACTATTGTGGTTTTTTTTCTGTCATTAAACGAGGGGCATCAACAATTTGGACCATGTGTGTATATTCCCAGCAATTACAAGCTTTCCAGTATTGAGATGTGGGTACATTTATTCACCTCAAATCCAATTTTCAGGTAAACTGTGGCAAAGTTATCAAATTTGAATTTTAAAAAATCTGCTCATCTCTTTTGACCATTTAAATATATTCAGCGAATTTTAAAACACTGTAGGCTAATGGTTGCCAAACAGATAAAATGCAATCTTTTCTTGAAAACTGTCTTATCCAATCCCTAGCACAAATTCACAAAATCATCCAGTGTCTTTTCCTTAAATGGAAATCATTATAACTAATATAAAACAAATTATGACAATATGCAATGAAGAGATTTTGTATAATTCATACCAATATCCTAGGATGTCCAGCATACATTTCTGCAACCTTATTTGACAATCTGAACTGATTCATAAATCTAAGCTCATAAATACATGTGAATACCTTATTAAATTTAAGCACCCAGTCACTGCAGTCAGTGGCAAAATATTAGATTTGTATGTAAAACCTGCCAAAGGGGCTTCTTTATCATTCAGTAAGGAATAACTAGCAGAATTGTATCTTGTGCGCTAAAACTAGCAGAATAATCCTCAGGAACACTCTGCCTAATAGCTTTATAAAGTAGTAACATTGAGTTTTAAGGACACTTACAAAAATTTGCCACTGGCTCGTTTCCTCTGCTTAGTTACATTTGAAATAGATTTACATATTAGAAGAATTTATTACCTCCTAAAGCAGTCCTCAATTCCTTGTACCTTCAGTAACTCTGTGTTAGTTTTTCCACTCGACTACTACTTCATTAGTGACTGCCTTCCAAGAAAATAGTTAACCACTTAATGATATACAGACACTTTTAGCTTTCAGGAATTAAGATCTTTTTCATTTTTTCATATCAGCAATAGTATACCCAAATCAGAATCCCTCCCTTTGATGTGGGCTCAGGCGCTGAGACCACATCTTTCCCCGCATATAACAGCTATTTTGAACAGCTGACATGTGCCTCTAACAGCTGCGGGTGTAATCACTATCCACCCATGGCTGTTAACCTGTTAAATGCTGCTGACAATTTCTGACAGCTCGCGCTTACTGGAAAAGTGCCGGAAATTTCGCCCATCGGTGACCCCGTCACGTTATTGTGGATCACCGATGGGTTGGCATGACAACCAGAGGTCTCCAGCAGACCTCTATGGTTGTCGCAGCTGGCGGTTGGAGCCCATAGCAAGTGAGCATTTCTGCTACATACAGGTGATCTGATCATCACCTGTATGTAGCAGAGGCGATTAGACAACTGCAGCTTTTAGTCTCCCATGGAGACTATTGAAGCATGCGAAAAGTAAAAAAAAAGTTTTTAAAAATATTAAAAAGATAAAAAAACATAAATATTCAAATCACTCCCTTTTTCCCCATTGGTATCACCACGTTCAGAATCGCCTGATCTATCAATATAATAAAAGAATTAACCTGATTGCTAAACAGTGTAACAAAAATTAAAAGAGTCAGAATTACGTTTTTTTAGTCACTGCTATATTGAAATAAAATGCAATAACAGGCGATCAAAAGATTATATCTACACCAGAATGGTATTAATGAAAACATCAGGTCGGCGCGCAAAACATAAACCCTCACCCAGCCCCAGATCATGAAAAATGGAGATGCCACAGGTCTCGGAAAATGGTGCCTTTTTTTTTTACCAAAGTTTGGATTTTTTTAACCACTTAAATAAAAAAGAACCTAGACATGTTTGGTATTTATGAACTTGTAAGGGGTTGCTACAATTGTATTATATATGCCTTTTTTATTTTGCTGTTTAGGTGTACATTGGCCTATCTTATATACTGCATTACTCGTTCCCGAATGTTTAAATGTGTAAATAGTGTTACGTCTTTTAACACTGTAGATGTGTAAAGTATTTATACTAGGGAAAGTGCAGTTCCTATATAGTCCACAAGATGGGGACCTAATAGTGTTTAGTTATACAGCACACTGTAGATAGTTAATGTAGATGGAGCTGTCTGCGGGTAAGATAGGGGGATTTCCTGATAGAGAGCAGTTTTGCCCAGGTGCCCATGTAGGGTGGACAGCTTGGCAACATTAAGTAAGGTGCCCAGCCATCCAGGGCCCGGTGGGTCAGGAACACTTCTGAGGCAGCAGTGTGACTTCATTGTGGAGAAGAAACTAAGCAAAGGTCACGTCAGTACGTGGATGCAGGTGGCTCATCATGTGGCAGATTATTGCATGGGCTGATGCCCTCAAATCTGGGGCAAAACAGACGAGGGAACCCCCAACCGTAGTGAGTCTGAACAGGGAGGACGCTGCGTTACCGCAAGAGGCGGTACTACCTGGGCACGTACTGACGGACGAAGGAAAGAGCACAGGGAAAGTGGAGGATATGTGCTGTAAAAAAAACTATGCTGATGATGTATCTGGAAAGGATTTGCTGCGAAGAAGAAAAAGTAAAGTTTTATGTTTTGAGTTGCAACTGAACTGTGTTTCTGTTTGTGCGCAAACATATGTAGAAGGTCTTCAGCAACTCAGAGGAGACCCTGAAGATGCAGAGAACAGAGAGGCAAGTACACTGACACTGGGAAATTCTTTGTATGTGAAGGGGGCCAGAGTGCGCAAGAGCCATCAGTCTCAGCCACGACTATGGCCCTGGCCTACCCTCTCACAAACTCATAATGACCTGGAGAATTATAATGGCAGGTCAGTTTTAGCATTTAGAGAACATGGTAAAAAAAAAAACAACTGTGAATTTGCATTTTTTTGCAATTTCGCTACACTTCGATTTTTTCCCTTTTTTCAGTACACCCTATGTTAAAACCAATGGTGTTGATCAAAAGTACAACTCTTCCCACAAAAAATAAGCCCTCACATGACCATTTTGACCAAAAAATAAAAAATTATGGTTCTGGGAAGAAGGGGAGCAAAAAACAAAAATGCAAAAATAAAAATACCTCCAGTCGTTGAGGGATTAAAAGGCATATATGCTTCTTCAGAGACATAACATTAGAAAACCCAGTTTTTCTTTTATCAGACAAGTTACAATTTATGTCTTTAGTAAATGTGTTATTGTTGTTATTATTATTATTATTATTTTAGGGGAGACAGCTATGCCATCATTGATATTTTTGGATTTCTACTTGTGGTAGTCTCCAATCAATATAATACTGTAGCTTTATTTTGCAGTTAATCACATTGTGGATTTATTCACACATACAAATTTTCCAGTGTAGGCTCGTCGTGGCTTTCAGCCAAAGGTAAAATGTACAATAAAGAAATGCAGCATAAGTCTACAATTCACATCTCAGGTCAATTTCCACTGTGAACTTGACTTTCTCTGGATGTGGATAAAGTTTTTAAAATATTTGGTAATATGTTGCAGATTTTCTGCTTCCAAATTGATGCGGTAAATGTAAAGTTTATTCACCACATGAGGAAATATCCTTACCAAATACCAATTTTAAGATTTTTAAATATGCTTTACTACATTTGTGAAATAAAATATATTTCTCTGAAAAATGTGTTTTTGTTTTGTTGCACAGCAGGAGGCATTTTTGTTTATCTACTTAAATGGTCAGTATTGATTGTGGCTAAGGGGTTAAACAACCAGAATTGGACCGCTGCTCTCTTGACTTTTGCCATTGTCTGGTATTGGTGTACTCAGTTAAAAAAACACCAGCTACTTTCTGAGGTCACCAACCATGTAGTAGTGACAGACATGTGGTCTTGAACGGTGTATGCATTTTTTAAAATATGTGATGTCACAGCTCACCTCCTCCTCCTGTACAATGACTGATAAAACCTCTATATACAATAGATAGCACAGGATCCACCATTCACATTAGGTGATGTCACAGCTCATCTCCTCCTCTATATACAGTAGATAACACTGGATCCACCATTCACAATAGATAATATCACAGCTCACCTCCTCCTCCTGTACAATGACTGATAACACCTCTATATACAGTAGATAACACAAGATCCACCATTCACAATAGGTGATGTCACCGCTCACCTCCACCATATGAAGGACAGGAAATTGAAGTTTGATATTAAACATAGTGGCTAGTGAGTACATTGTTTATCATAGTTGATGATATGATTAGTAATTAATTTCTGGTCTACCTGGCTGCGATACTATGGAAATCTCACGCACAAATGCTAATATTTAGAATAAGACCACCTTGATTTTGATTGCATTTACAATTTTACCGCCCAACATGCTACATGTGTCCTTCCATGCATGATGTAAGACATACATTATTGTGATAACTGAATATCAAGCATTCATTAATTACAAAGCAGATTTACTGTACTACAGTCAGTGAGATCTTTGTTCGCCATTGACTTATCACTGTAATGCAGCGAGAGATGGATGATGATTGATGAATATTGCTGAATAAGGGATGATAATTGATGATGAATAATGATGAATGAAGGCTTATGATGGGTGATGATGATGATGTTACATAGTCTATTATTTTATTTAATTATTTGAATTACTGAACCTGTAGTGGAAAACCAAAGTGGAAGTAAAATTTTCCCTGTTTGGGGCCCAGATTCACAATTTTTGAGTAAATGATGATATTTTTGCTATGATATAAAGAATGTAAATTGTCCTTCAACCTGTTTATACAGTATAAGAAAAGTACACTCTGATCTCCCCTGGTTTTCTTTCTGGCACATTATGTGGATATCTATCAGGTTTAAGTGACCTCTAGAACAGTAGACCATGGTGCAACCTTCAATTTATAAGCAAACAAAGAGACTTTGTCAGCTGAAAACATTTCCACACACTACTTGTTCGATTTCATTGTCCTCAGGTTTAATGAGGCAGGGGATGTGGCATTGTATCTGAGCACATTGTAATTACCACTGTTGTAACAAGAAAGACAACATGCATTATCAGTTATTCTACCTCTATTGGAAAAAAGCTTCATGTTTATGTGTCATTATCGTCAAAGAAAAAACAAGACATTTCTACAGTTTTCAAAAGTTGTCAGTAAGAATTCTCACAGATTCTTATAAAATAAGTCAGAAAAGAATGCTAGACTAGCATACTGCATGTGCCATAACCAATTCGATCCTCAAAATATTGCTTCTTCCAAAGAAATCAGCACTTAGGAAAGCACCATGCATCTTTACCCTCAGTGCCTATAGGTCCATAAGACAAAATTTCATTAACAAATATATATATACAGTACAGACCAAAAGTTTGGACACACC
>VIAB01001685.1:92667-110586 GCA_009801035.1 Oophaga pumilio | reverse complement strand
AAACGATCACACCAACGATTGCGTCGTTATCGTTAGCGGGATCGCTTAGTGTGGCAGTACCTTTAGAGTGCTTTCACATTGCGTTTTGCCACCCGATCGTTAGTCCAGTCGAATCTTACATTCAAACACCACACAAAATTAAATTCGGACTTATGGGCCGAAGGGGCCACAGACTATAATGAAGCTGACAGAGTGAACATGGCCTCTGACGTGTATAATTTTCGGGCATGTATACTGTACATACTGGATACGGACACTTGGACGCAGTTTACTACGTCTGAGTGTCAGCCTCCAGTAGGTATACAAACCTGAAAATGATGCAAGTCAGAGCCCACGTTCACTCTGTTAGAATTATTATAGTCTACGACCCCGTCAGATCATTAGTCCATATTTGCTTTGGCCCGGGTTAAACAGATTAGTCTGACTGCTGGTCACATGAACTGTAGTCCATCAGTATTACTCTCCTGCTGATAAAACACAGTTTGTATTGAAATTCTAACACACAGCCTAATAAGTGACACATCCCTGGAATAAGGGTCCCATGCCTTATATTATACTACTCTCAGAAGAAAAACCTGCTGATTCCCTTTAATAGTTTGGGTGATTGAAAGTTTCCAACAGGTTCAGTTTAAATTTCTTGTAAGGGTGGTTGTAGCAGCAAGCTTTTATTTTTTTTTTAAATAAAACCTTACTATGCAGAGAATTTGGAGTTCTGTACTACATAAATATATAATAGGAAATGATTCAACACAGAACTATCTAGATAAAAAGTATAATAATGTAGAAATGTAGAGTGAAACTAAAACTCTGCCCATCACCAGCAGATCAATGGCATGATTTTGTTATCACACAGCCATTGGCACAGTGCCGGCAGAAGGAGTTTCTACCAAAGACCAGGCACATTGCATGGCGTTCCGTAAGGTGTGTTCGGCTCAACCTTTAATCAATTATTGCGTTTACCTAATTTTAATGTGTTCTCATAAAAACTTCCAAAAGAAGTTCAAGAGAGATGCACTAAAAATGATTTTTTCATAGATTCTTCAGGAGGTAAATTAGACTAATTTTTTTGGCAAACCTAGAACCTACGGGATTTGATTTTCTGGTGTCCTGACTCAATGTGACTATTAGACTGCAGATTCAGGTAGGGAGAGCCACAGTCAGTTCAGGCATTGGATCTAGTATCTGAATTAGCCTTGCGTGGCTGAGTGATAAAAATAAACAATTTATTCCTCAGTTAATATTTCAAAAAGCGAATAAACTAATGTCACTAATCTCAGACCTGAAGAGTTGAATCTAAGGATATTATCTTATTATCTTATTAAGAAAGTAGGGAGAGATTAACTTGATATATTTTAGAACGTGACATAGGAAGTTGACACTATGTATCAATTTAAGGCAGAACTATAGAGAAAGATTGATGACCTCCTCCAAGATGATTTCAAAAGCTCTTGATTCATTTGTAATCGTGTCACACTGTTGTGCAACCATTGATCTATGTTTGTTAAAACATCTGTTTTAGAGCTCTCTGCGTCATTTTAGAAACTCGTGTTTTATTTGTGCCATTTAGAAAGCCAAGGAAAATCTGTACGTAGATTTAATCGGCTTTGTTACATTAATTGCATTTTGCATTACTTTGACATCTGGGAAAATATAATAATTTATGCCCTGAAGCAATGCATGCTGCCTAATTAGATATGTTTGTAACCTCTTGTCGACATTGGACATACCACTATGTCCTATTTTTTAAGTTTCTTCCGCATTTGGATGAATAGGTACACCCCAGGTAATTGTGCGGCCACAGAACTTTTGCCCAAATTGATTATCACAGGAGTTCTGCTTAACTGGTAGTCGAGCTCTTGAGCTAATATCAAGGGTTGGTGCCAGAATTGTTCCTTTATGTTTATCCCTGTAGATGCCATGTGAAAGCAACAGTGGCATATACATGGTGGTGAAAGGGAGGAGAAGCACCCTGTGAAATGATTGTGGGGTGCTGAAGGTTATCGTAGCAATTGGAGGTCAAATAATGATTTCCCTGTCTGCCAGGTAACATAGTAACATAGTTTTTAAGGTTGAAGAAAGACTTTAAGTCGATCTAGTTCAACCCATAGCCTAACATGCACACAGGAACAAAGACTTTAATATTTGGAGACATGTCCTGTGGTCTCATAAAATTGAACTTTTTGGGCATAATGACCATCGTTACATTTGGAGGAAAAAGGGAGAAGCTTGGGAGCCTAAGAACACCATCCCAACTGTGAAACACGGAGGTGGCAGCATTATGTTGTAATGTTATTTTGCTGCAGGAGGGATGGGTGCACTTCATAACATAGATGGCATCATGAGAAAAGAAGATTATGGGGCAATAAGTGAAACAACATCTCAAGACATCAGCCAGGAAGTTAAAGCTTGGGCGGAAATGGGTCTTCCAAATGGACAATGACCAGAAGCATACTGCCAAAATGGTAACAAAGTGGCTTCAGGATAACAAAGTCAATGTTTTGGAGTGGCCATCACAAAGCCCTGATTGTAATCTTATTGAAAATTTATGAGTAAAGTTGAAAAGGCCGATGCGAGTAAGGCGACCTACAAACCTGGAGCAGTTGCACCAGTTTTGTCTGGAGGAATGGGCCCAAATTCCAATCAACTATTGTAAAAAGCTTGCGGAAGGATATCCTAAACATTTAACCCAAGTCATTCAGTTTAAGGGCAATGGTACCAAATACTAATGAAATGTATGTAAACTTTTGACTTTGCAGTAATTAATAAAAATGCCTTAAAACATTCTCTCTCATTATTCTGGAATTTGGCAAATAATGATTTTGGTAATCCTAATTGACCTAAAACAGGAAAGTTTAATCTGATTTCATGTTAGATATTGAGAAAAACATGCAGCTGTGTCTTTTTATGTAGTGTATGTAAACTTCTGGTTTCAACTGTATCTAGATTTCCCTTGAACATAATGTACAATGTGCCATGAAAAGCAATTGCATAATCACTATGAGTATGTAGACACATTCCAGAATTATTACGACACGCACTGACACATGTCAGGTTTGAAAATTTTGGCCTGGTCAGGAAGATGACAATTGGCTCTGATATAAAGAGGTTAATGCCTGGCTCAATGCTCTGCTTCAGACTTTATAGTTGGAGCCTCTCGGCCTTATTCCACATAAAAGTGGCCATTCACATTTACCTAGTTGCCTAGTTAATATAGTTTGAAAATATACATATATCCATCACATTTATCTGAGCATGGGAGTGGATGTGAATGTAAGCAATGGGTGTAGGTAAAATTATAACGCATGAACAAATCTGCCATGAAATTGAAAATTGTCCATCTGATCTCGAATGACGGTCAAAGTAGATTAACATTTAGCTGTTGGCAGAATATGCCTTTGTCAAACATCAATTACTCCAGACTTTTCCATAAACATACACTGTGTATGTACATAATGCAAAAGTTCAGTCGATCGTGCTTGTGTTCTCAATAATGAACAAGGAATAAACATCTGCCAGACAACTTTGGTTGTGGCTTATCTTCCTCAAGAACAATGGATTGGGAATGTTGAAATTCAACTGTCCCATACTTATTTCCCAAATAATTGACCAAACGAACATCTGCTGAACATCCAATAAATGCATTTTAGATAGTCCCTTCAAAGTTTGTTTGATAGTTTTTTTCTCCATTGTTGTCTACTATTAACATTATTGTATGGCACTGAAAAAGTACAAAATGCCGGAAAATAGCTGCACTTGCATACCAATGCACTTACAGTATTTTCCATGTATTGTACTGATTGACCAATTTAGTTAAAGATGTACACTTATAGCTTTCACAGTGGCGAATATCATAAATAGAATATGAGGGAGTCAATCTACACTTATATGGCCTTATATTTACCTTTTGTAACCTTGACAATTGGGCCAAACAAAGAGAAGAATACCTGAAAATATTTCCAAATACAATAAAATTCCTTCTATCTCACATCAAATCTGACTTGGAAATGACTTAGAATACCTAAGGGTTGCACATTACCCATATTAATGTGGAAGCTAAAAAAGTTCACCTAATGTGTAATAAACCATATGCCCAAAAGCCTTTAGGAAGTCTGGCAAACATGATGTTACCTTAATAATTATGTATTCAGAGGAGAACCTGGACTGTTTGACCACTGCATTGAGGCACCAAATATGGTTGCGTTACTGGTACAAGTTTATCTTTTGAGACTTAAACCTTGGGCATGCAAACATTTTATAGATTAAAAGTGCAGGTATATTAAGTTTTGGCTCAAGAAGAACCACTAGTATGATGACCAGAAAGTCCATGTTCTCCACAAATTCATGTAGTAGGAACTGTAGTTAAAGCCATAAGCTTTGGCTTACATGGATATGTAACGTGTCGCAGGGTGGTAGCCGTGGGCTTGGAACTCGTCACATACACCCCGCCATGTTGCATGAAGGTGAAGTCCTGACTGGGCATGTGGGCTTCATATAAATGGGTGCTATGCTCTTGTAGACGACATGATGCCAGTGACTTCAGCTGGCCAGAACTGTTCAACGAGGGAGGCCACCACTCAAAATAAACAATCTTTTACTCAATATTAACTTGGTGGGACCTATGTACAATAGTAATATATATATATTATATTACAATGTAATATAATATTTTAATCGAGGTTCTCATAGGCTTACATTAAGAAAAAAACTAAAAGGCCATTGTGTGAGTTGGAAGATCAAAGTTGCGGCAACATTATGCAGGAGAGGTCTGGAGTTGTTGGAAGTAGCAGATTGGGTAAATACAGTATTTTCATGCACAGCATATTCACACATTACCTATGGTTAATTGGGCATCCAACAAAAAATGTTGGAGTGGTACTTTAAGGCAATTATATGGCACTAAAAACAGGACAAATTGCAGAAAAAACAGCTGCACTTGCATACCAATACACTTATAGCATGCTTTGCAAATCAAACTGATTGCCCAATTTAGCTAAAGATGCACACTTAAAGCTTTCACAGTGGCCATTATCATAAATGGAATATGAGGGAGGTGATCTATATTTATGGAGTGATGCACCCTTTCTTAACGTGAAGATTATGTGGAATGTAAAAAGTAATATCAATTCCTCATCAATGCGAATTTCCCAAAATGTGAAATCTCTTACCTGCCTAAATTCTATCGCTTTACTATGTATACACTATTTAATATATACAGTATGTTATTCTGTTGCCGTTTTGGGTTACTGTATATTAGGCGAGTAAATAAACAAAATTTAAATGAGAATTAGCCCAACAGAGGATTGGAAAGGTCGAGTTGCTGCTTTTCACACATTTTCTAAATGCCATTAAAACTGTAGGAATTCTGGTGGATCTTACGGCTTTACACTTTATATCCAAATGGTTTGAACACTGAATATAAGATACATTTCTGTGTTTAAATTTGTCTCTTTTTCTAACTTATTCATTGAGATTTTTACATGGTTTATTGTATTTTATACTGACCCTTGATACATTTAAATTTAGAATAAATTAGATAAGCGATGGATCCAGCTAGTTACTAACTTTTGAGGATATTATGATTTTTTCACCAGATTACCTGTGAATTGAATAGGTCAAATTCACTTATTAAATACACTTAAATACTAATGACTAGATAAATCCCTGTAAAGAAAGTTAGCATTGAGACCATTCCTATGACATATCACTGATACTCACCTGTCATATGTCCAGAGCTGGGCTTTGCTGCCTCGTTTCCTGCTAACTAGCGCCCTTTGTGCTAGTGCCCATTTGGTTACTATGGTCTAATGTCTTCATCCCAGGTCCTTTAATGCCATCATAGGCAGCTGTGTGATCCTGAGAATTCAGGCTTTTCTGTATCCACATTGTCTACCACTTTGCTAGAACTCTGTTTATTCCACAAGGTCATTCCAGTTTGATTTTCATCGAGCATCTCTTCATTTCTCCCAAAGAGTGCCATCTATGAAACACAAGTCTTCTGTTTTTAGTTACTGTTCACACATTTGTCTCTGCTACTCCAATATGCCCCTGATGACTCAGCTAACTTTCCTGGATGCTGACTGCACACTCAGCTTTGCTACTTCAGGATGCCTAGTCTGCTAATTCATCTCTGCTCTTCCTGGGCACTGACCACATACTTAGTTGTACCAATACAAGGTATTTGTCTGCCTATTCAACTTTGTGTCTCCTGGGTGCTTATTACAAACTTGGTTTTCCTACTCAAGTGTGACTGTCTGCTGACCCAGTTCTGCTTTTCCTGTGAGCTGACATTAATCTAAGAAATTTATCTGCCTTCTCAGCTGTGCTACTCCTGCGTATTATTCGCTTACTCAGCTCTGCTACTTCAAGGTGCCTGTCTGCTGACTCAATTCTGCTGTTCTTGTGTGCTGTGCAAACTTTGCTGTGCATTTAGAAGCTTACTGATCTATATGACTCTGCTATTCCAAGGTACCTGCTTTGCAAATAAAAACAACTATATTTCTTCTTTTCAATTAGATTTTTATTGAAAATTCAGACATACGTGCTTGAATAAGGAAGAAATTACTCAAGAAATGCTGTACAGGTGTGTAGCCTCCGTCTCCTCTATGCTATTGCAGTGTCAGATCATGAAGAAACTTATGGGTTTGTGTCTTAATTTAAAGGAGTATAATAATTGATGCAATAGTTGCATTTCACTAAGGAAACCAAGGTACCTGATCATGTATCCAGTTCTACTGATCCTCAATTTCCATATGCCATCTGGAGAATTCAGCTTTCCTGTCCCACAGTGCTCTAAATGTCAACTGGTAGCTCCAGATCATCCTATCCACCTATGCTGCTGCATCAATGACTTCAGTCCATGCTGCTTACTCTGACTTATGAATCCTCTTTACCAGTTGAGTCCATAACACAGCTAATAAGAACCCTTATTAGGAGGAGCAAAAACATCAATATTGTCTGCCATATGCAGATGATGTCATATTTCAAGGCTCTTTTCATAGGTTTGGACTTTGAGCAACACAATGTTAGAGGTCGAGTTCACGATTCTGCACAAGGGAAATCTCGAACCATTCCTGCTGCAGTCTCCCATCCATCTCCGGCCGCAGTGGACTCTGCTCAGCAGAGACGTTGGTCCCAGCGTCTCGCCCAGTCTAACACTGTGCAGAGGATTACTGCTGCCTCTCCAGGTTCTGCTATTGTAGCCAGTACTGGTCAGTGGCGAGCAGACGTCTTTGGGACTAAGTCTTGCGTTTCTCCATCTGAGCATGCCCAGGGCAAGATCTCCCATTGGAGATCAGGGGTCACATGCTCGGTTACAGAAGCGACTCCCATTGGTCCGCCAGGTAGGTCCTGAAACTTCTTGTGTTCTGGAACAGTTTCTCATTGGTCCTTTTCTGGAAGATCCTGTAGCTGCTACTATAAAAGGTGCGCATGACCACTCGGCCGTGCACTAGTATCAATTGTGTTATGTGCTTTGCGCCAGTGTGATCATGCACGCATGTGGTTAGGGCTCGGCTGAAATAAGCCCCTAGAATACTGGCACCTCCGGTGAGATTTGTATGCACGTGTTCAGGGCTTGACTGAAATAGCCTCTAGAATACCGGCTTTTCCGGTGAGGAGTTGCTTGTTTGCGTTGCTGACTGCATGACCACGGACTGCTATCCGCACAGCAGTTATCTGTGTACCCCTGTGGTGTTAACAGGACACAGTCTCTATCTCTGCGTCTGTACCTCAGCGACTTTGTGGTGTAACAGAGTTCGCTTATACCGCCATATAGTGCCACAGCATCTATGTTTGCGACTCTGTGAAGTAACAGAGTTCGCTTATACCGCCATCTTACTAGCAGCAGGCTCTGCCTGCACGGTGGACCCCGGGCTGCGAACGCACCTATTATTTATATTTATTTGGTGCATTCCGCCAGCCCTAACACACTGTCGCTATCTACCATTGGAACTGAATACAGTTTTCTGTCTTCTAGAGAAAAGTGATTTTGCATATTTTACTTTGTTCATCAATTACAAAAATCTATCTATATCACCTCAAACTTGAAGTAATTAACAAAGTATTATATACTTTATGAACTTTAAAATAGTTTAAAATATAAGACCCTTGGAGTAAGATGATTAAAGAACATATCAGGAAATTGCACAGATAGTCAATATGTAAGAATTATACCGTATTTTTCGGACTATAAGACGCACCGTACCATAAGACGCACCTAGGTTTTAGAGGAGAAAATTAGGAAAAAAAATTGATGCAAAAAATGTGGTCAATTCTATGCTTAATATCCTCTATCTTGGTATATATGGTCCCCTCATCCCCATCCTGATACACATGGCCCCGACATCACTATCCTGGTAATCATGCCCCCCTCATCCCTACCTTGGTATGCATGGCCCCCTCATCTCTATCCTGGTATTCATGACCCCCTCATCCCTATCCTAGAATGCATGCCTCCTCATCCCTATCCTAGTATGCAGGACCCCATTTCACCCTAGTATGCATGGCCCCATCCCTATCCTGGTATTGGTCTTCAGTAGCGCGCAGTGTCAGCCGGAGCCTTCCTGCTGCTGCCGGCGTTCATGCGTGTCGCTACTTAAGAGAAATGAATATTCACCTCTCTGGGCATGGAGAGAGGTGAATATTAATTTATCTTAAGTAGTGGCACACGTGACTGCTGGCAGCAGCAGGAAGGCACCGGCTGACACTGAAGAGCATTGAATACTCACTGCTCTCTGTCCCGACGTGCAGAGCAGTGAGTATTCCGGCAGCTGCCCTTCAGCTTGCAAGCAGTGCATGATGTCCCTGCCATGTGCTGCTTACAAGCATAAAGCAGCTGCTGGCATCAAAACAAAATGCTGCGAGGGAGCGCCGGGAAGGTATTTGTAATGTTTTTTTTTTTTTAATGTTTTCTGATAGAGCCATGCATACCAGGATGGGGGTGGGAGCCAATCATAAGGATGGGGCCATACATACAAGGAGAAGGATGGAGGCCAATCATACCAGAATAAGAAGAGGGCCATGCATACGAGGATAAGAGGGGGGTCCTGCATACCAGGATAAGGATGGGGGCTCTGCATACCAGGACAGGGGTTGGGGAACAATCATACCAAGATGCTATTAAAGAGAAATGAATATACATTGCCCTTCCACACCCAAGGGCGTGGAATGCAGTGAATATTCATTTCTTTTTAGCAGTGGGCACAGGAGTTAGCTGCAGCGGCGGGCTCCAGCCTCTTGTGACCGGCTGCTCCACAAATGCCACTCCCCCACTACCCACCACAGCTAGAGCCGGTAAAGGTACATCCGGACTATAAGACACACCCCCATTTTCCTCCACATTTTTGGAGGAAAAAAGTTCATCTTATAGTCTGAAAAATATGATATTTCCTGTACTGTAACCTTAAGTGATCCTCAAGGTTTTAAATTATCATTGCAACGTTATTATTTTTTTTCTTTGATTTCATTCTTATTTTATGTAATTGAGATAAAGAGCAATAAAAAAATGTGGTGATATAAAATGAAAAATGCATGCTGCTAGGACAAAATACCGAGGAAGCAGACAAATATGGATTGACAGGTTGTCCTTGAGAAACATTAGAGTAATTTACGGTAAGGGTAGTAAAAGTAGCCTTTTGCTTTAGAAAACCTTATTTCATTATTTCTGCATTTTAACTGCTTTAGAATTATTAATAATCTCTACTGATATGCTGTCAAATGTTGTGGGTTAGCAAGCCGTAATAGACTTGCAAATGATGGTAAGGTCATGATTATATTGATCTGTAGCTCTGTACATGAGTAATGTGTGCATAAAGGGTTGAAAATGAATAAACATGGTTGATTGAAACACAAATACCTTTAAAAAGTTTAATTCACACATAATTTCTATGTACGTTATGTGGCATATGCTGTTAAAATGAAACATGGCAATTTTAAATACTATTTAAGTCTTTATGATCTCTTAGCGAATATTTACATTTAATTTTTTTTTCAACTTTTTTTTACGCAGGTCTGCTCTGAAAAAGAGCCTGAAAAAGTGCTCAGAAAATGCTTGAAAAGAGTTTTCCTCTTAACTTCTGTGTAAAAATGACATTGTTCTTTGTATGTTTAGACTTTTGATCATTATTCAGACATTTTTTGGCTACATATCCACTTCATACCTTAATAAAAATCAACTGGAGAGCAGAGAAAAATGCCTGGACTTGTTTTTGAGCATTTTATGAGCTTTTTATGTGTGTTTTTTGATAAAAAAATAGTGTTTTGTTTGCTTAATGAGCTTAAAAAATAAGAGAAAATCACTCCAAAAAAGCTAAAACCCCAAAATAACACTGAACCAAATATGCTAACTAAAACATGTCACGATAGGAAAAAATACCTGTAACTCCTGCAGCAATTTCTGCTAGAAATACTTATAATTTTTTGACCACTGGAATAAATAGTAAAGTATGCATACCCTTATAGGTTTACTCTGCAGAAGCTCAACGTAAATTGTAATGTCTTATTCTATTACCTTCTTATAAATCTATATTTACAAAGATCTAGATCTATCTTTTAACACCTCAAATAATCTGTAGCCCCAATTCATCAAATAGTTTTTTCCAGAAATCTGATGTTATGGGTTGCGGAACGCACCAAATAAATATAAATGAAAGGTGCATTCGCAGCCCGGGGTCCACCGTGCAGGCAGAACCTGCTGCTAGTAAGATGGCGCAGTAGGTGGTATGAGCGAACTCTGTTATCCCGCAGAGTCGCAGATATAGCCGCCGTAGCACTATATGGCGAAGTGAGCAAACTCTGTTACTCTACAGAGCCGCTAAACAAAAGGATGTGGCGCTATATGGCAATATAAGAGAACTCTGTTGCTCCACAGAGTCGCAACCTAAACGCTAACTAATAGCGATGTCCGTGTGCCACCACCAGGTTACGTCCAGACTGCGCAGCTTCAATATAATTTTTTTTCTTGCTCTGTCATCATTTCACTTGCATTTATTTGATTGTTGTGAACGACTGTTTTTATATATATTTTTCAATAAAATTTATTCTTATTAAAATTCTCTCATTGCCATTAATATGGGATCAATGCTCCAATATTCTTGTAAGGTTTGATTATGTAGGGAGTTGCCCTGGTCCATTTTTGGAACCATGTTAAAACATGTTACCCATGGTTTTGGTTTAATTAATCAATATAAAGTAGTCAGCAATGAACACAGCAAACTCCTCACCGAAGACGCCGGTATACTAGGGGCTATACAGCCAGAGCACTGAACCCATACACACAACTCCTCACCGGAGGTGCCAGTATTCTAGGGGCTTATTTCAGCCGGGTCTCTAAACACATGCATAACCACACTGGCGCAAGCACGTAACAGAAATGATACTAGCGCACCGCCATGCGGTTATGCCACCTTTTTATAGTAGCCAGGAGCACGAGACCTTCCAGAAAGGACCAATAGGAAGCTGCTTCTGAACAACAACGGCTTCAGGACCTTCCTGGAGGACCAATAGGAGTCGCAGCTGTATCAGAGCATGTGACCCCTAATCTCCAATGGAAGATCTTGCCCTGAGCATGCTCAGATGGAGAAACAGAAGACTTAGTCCCAAATCTGCCTGCTCCAACACTGGTTACAACAGAGGTTCCAGGAGTGGCAGCAGCAAGTCTCTGCACAGTGTTATACCGGGTGCGACGCTGGGACCGACGTCTCTGCTGAGCAGGTTCCCCTGCGGCCGGAGATGGATGGGGGACCGCAGCGGGACTGGTTCGAGATTCCCCTTGTGCAGCAGCGGGAACTTGATCCCTAACATCTGACATAATACTTTATGACATTGCGTATAATTTGGGGGAAATTTAAAGTTGAGCAAAAATGTAATGACTTTTGACTTGGTTTATGCCAACCGGCTCCACCATCCATTTAAAAGTAGATAGGATTTAGCTGCCAGTGGTGTGGTCAAGCGCTGCCGACAAATTTATTATACTTTATGCCTCAAAAGTAATAGAAGGTATATTATGACAGAAAGCTATTCCAGTCTGTGACTGGAGTACATTCATTGCAGTCGCCCACGGCAGCTGAAAGAAGCGCCAGGTTTGCATCTTACTTTAGCGGACAATTCATCAATACTGGCGTCTTGCAGTTGTGGGTGATATGTCTATTATTCTGGCTCATATTGCATGCACTCAGAAGGACATTCAATGATATCTTATGTGGTTTTTAACTAACACACCATTAATGTCAATGTTTGAATAGGGATTTTTTTTTGTCTTGGTTGTTATAGCAGCAATTGAACATGGGTAATACATTTAACATGTAGCACGATTTACTTTTATTTACATTGCCTACAGCATTGTATCACAAAAAATATGCTCAGTAAAGATTAATGTTTGCGCTTTGGACAGAAGCAGGACCAACCAATATGTCTGGAACTAAAAGCAACTAGCTAAATAAGAGAAATGCATGTAAATATCACGATATAAACAAAAATGGTGCTACAAAATATCTCACAAATTTATCAACTTTATTAAATACCAAATATTGTAACAGATTTTTCAGAAAACAGAGTAACTAAATGGAGGGCTAACAACAAGTCTCCCAAGACTATAAATAGCATAAAATTAATATACTCACATATTTATTGCAGTACATTCCCCAGTTGTTAACATATACCATACATCAAATAAAAGAGCATAGGAGGCAAACTTACAAAGTAACAATATGGAGTCCCGTTAGGTCTGTAGATCAACACGCGTTTCACTCAGCTTCATCAGGGGGCATGTGAATCAGTCATCTTGCTCTGGTAGCTGACAACATAGTACTTTTAAATCTCCCTGGGGAAAGAGTCTTTTCGGCAATACTGCAATGCTACTGCTGAATCTCTGCTCCTTTTCTGACAAGTAGGGAAAAAGCTATTTTTATAGGTCACTCTGCAAGAAACAGAAGGTCACTATGTATAGAAATGGCTTTTTGGGAACCAGGCAGGAATGACCAGCAGCACTCAGCTCATTAGGTGGATTTTCACATTGCTATACATTTTGAACATCACATATGGTACCCAACTATCTACACACATGGAAAAATTGTTTTTCCCCCTTTGTTAAAGTAAGAAAAGCCCATAAGGGTCATTGAAATAATTTGAAATTGCCAAAAGTAATTTTTCAATTTAAATTGACTGAACATCAGCTATTTAAAATCAGAAATTGCTTTTTTGCTTTTGAATTTTGTTTCAATAGAAAATGTAAAAACAAATTGATGAAAATGACCTGGACAAAAATTATGTTTCCCTTAACTTAATATTTTGTGGAACAACATTTTGAAGCAATAACTGCAAACAAAAGAATTCTGCAACTCTCAATGAAACATCTGTACCTGTCCACAGGTATTTTGGTCACTCCTAGTGAACAAACTGCTCCTTGTGTCTCAGGTGTGAAGGCTCCTTCTCCAGCTGGTAGATTTCAGCTCCTACCACAGATGTTCAATAGGATTTAGATCATTGTGGTATAAAGTCATACACACGTTGTCAAAATTGTTGGTACCCCTCATTTAATGACAGAAAAACCCACAATGGTGACAGAAATAACTTGAATCTGACAAAAGTAATAATAAATAAAAAAAATCTATGAAAATGAACAAATGAAAGTCAGACATTGCTTTTCATCCATGCTTCCACAGAATTTTTTTAAAAAATAAAACTCATGAAATGGGCCTGGACAGAAATGATGGTACTCCTGAAAATAATGTGACAAAAGGGACATGTTAAATCGCGGTGTGTCCACTAATTAGCATCACAGGTGTCTACAATCTTGGAATCAGTGAGTGGCCTGTATAGAGGGCTATAGATACTCACTGTGGTGTTTGGTGACATGGTGTGTATCACACTCAACATGGACCAGAGGAAGCGAAGGAAAGAGTTGCCTCAGGAGATTAGAAAGAAAATTATAGACAAACATGTTAAAGGTAAAAGTTATAAGACCATCTCCAAGCAGCTTGATGTTCCTGTGACTACAGTTGCACATATTATTCAGAAATTTAAGCTCCATGGGACTGTAGCCAACCTCTCTGGACGTAGCCGCAGGAGGAAAATTGATGACAAAGCAAAATGTGCTTACACCAAATAATGATCTGATTTACATTATATTTTGCTCATGCACTTTGTATTTTCTTACTTTCTAAAAATAATCTACTAAAACTTTTATTTTTGAAAGCATTTTTACTTTGCAGATTTTTTTCCCACACTTGTCTAAAAGTTTTTTGTAATACCAGCTTCCCTGCATGCCTCCGATACTGCCTTCTGGCAGGGACACCGACTTAGTTACTGCCCAAGCCATTTTGTGGCTGTTGACGCAGCTTGCACATTCCTAATGTGTCCTCAGCTAACTGCTGTTAGGCACTTAGTGCTTGAAGCGCCTCCACCTCTTGGGAGGTATCTTACCAACATTAGTGCTTAGTTAGTCTACGAGCCTCTAAGACCGCTGTCAGGTCCATGTTCCTGTATCCATGATATCCAGAAGTCGTGCTGTCTGAACAAAACCAGTAACGTCTCCTGTCTTAACTAGCATCCTACTTTCCATTTTTTGATCCAGAAGTCACACTGTCTGTACCTGTCCCTGACCCTGCCCTATCTGTACCTTGCTTTTGACCTGATCCTGCCTTGTTCACAATAATACATTTACCCTGCATTCCTGTATCAGTCCTGTCTGAATAAGCACCAGTTACCAGTCCATCAGTATTCCTGATCCGGTCCTGCCTGGGACTCCGAGTCTATATCTATGTCACAGTACCAGAGCCTGTCCCGTGTCTCCAATCACATCCTGCCTGGGACTCCGAAATCAATCTCTGCAATCCTGCCCTTTATATTCAGCTGCTGAAGTACCAGCAACTGCCCTGGGGGCTACCTGTTGCACAAACCTACCCTCACCATCAGAGGCTCCAGTGAAAACCACTCCCTGAGTTTTTCCAGGAGATGTCCCAGCAACATGAGCAGCAGGATCAAATTTTGACCTACTTGCGGTCAGTTAACTCTTGATAAAAAGCATTGATGCCAGCTGCCTCATCTGTAGCAGCACCTGTTCAAGATGCAGAACCCTCTGCAGCTGTTGTCCATGTATGTGAAAATGGTCCTTGTTTGTCTGCTCCACCACGTTATAAGGGAGATCCTAAGTAATGCAGAGGGTTCATGAATCAGTGCTCACTGCACTATGAACTGTTGGTTCTCAAGTTTTGCTCCAATTGTGACAAAGTGGCAGTTCTAATGCCCCATCTAGTAGCAGACAGATAACAGAGATATATGGGACAAGGAAAGTCAGCTTAACACATTCAGATGCACTATGGTTAGACAGGAATCATCGCCATGCTAGTCAGGGATGTGGTAGCAGCATACAAAAGAAAGAGGGTGGTTCTCCAGCTAAAACAAATCCAATTAAAAGTGAAAAAACATTCTTTATTAAATTAGTAGAAAATGAAAAAAACTTCTGTATGAAAATAATAAAAAATGAAAAAATGCACTGGTCACCATGACAGTCCACAATATATAACAAAAAACGTTGCACTCTGTAGTGCTTAAAGCATGTCAATATGAAATATATGAAATATGAATAGCAATACTGCTTCTGGATAGTTGGAAAAAGCTGAGACAATTAGCATATAATTTGGCCAATTCATGCATGCCCAGCAGCCAACGACAAGGCGGTCTCAAATCTGCTGGTTCCTACATGTGTAGAGTGAATACCTAAGACTGAAGTCTGAATTTCTGGGTATATGTGACTACCTCTCTTCAAACCCTGAATTTATGGGTAGGTAGAACCCTGTTGCAATTAAAATCCACCTCATGATGGAGGGCGAACTTAGTTCCTTCATGAACACCTGAAACGCGTTGATGCCGGTAATGTGAGTTTGTATCGCTGACTATGTATGTCCTCCGAATTGCTTATGTGAATAAAGAATCACAGTTCGTGGAGGGAAGTCTCTTCATTTTGCATTTTCCACGCCATGACAAGGCTCTTCTGGGCTCCGAACACCCTCAAGATGCAATCACGGTGAGCTGGATGTTATTTTATCTTTCTTACATACAATATTTTCAATTGGTACAGATTTCAACATGCAGCAGGAAAATAAATGAAAGCATCATTCTATTATCTAAAAAAATATATTTGACGAAGAACAAGGATCACACCATTTGATGGAGTAGCCAGCAGTTTAGTTAGATCTCAACGGTTTGGTCTTCACAAAGTTCTTGAGGGAAGCTTTAATAAAAGGTCATGAAATGGACGACAGAAGCTGTCAGTTATAATTTGCTTTGAATATTTGCAAAAATTACAAGCTAGGAAAGCAAGTGTCTACAGGGCTGTAATTATGGGAAATGGCAGAGCCTGTGATGAATGAACTTTGATTAACAGCTTAGTTTTAGCTAATAAAACAATTTCTGAAGTACATTACTTCTTTCAAAAACATAGACATTTTCTAGTGATTTTTAATCTTTGCAGGTAACAAGCAGGTTACAAGCCCACTTTAGGCTCTTCAGATAAATCTTGAAAGAATGCCAAGACAGCTTTGTTGATTTATAAAGCCATGACCAATCCTTGTCAAATCTTCAAGACATGAATCACTGCCATAAAAAATTGAGTGGTTGGTTTCGAAGCCCCCGTGGAGATTTTTGCATCTCTCTACTAACATTTCAGGACATATTTACCCTATTTTCACCAGTGACATTGGCACAATTAATTATTTAAGTATCGTAGTTGCTGTTCCTTCCTCCAGAGGAGCTTACCGCCAATAATATAATACCACAGCACATTGACTAAAAGGTTAATAAATAATTGCATTCTATAAAATATATGTCTTCAATTTCAACTCTGTAGGTGCAAAATGATTTACAACCAAATTACCTTATTTACAGTCATGCTGAGCTCCCTGTGCTTTAATATGAAGTCAAATGATATCAGCTTGAGTCCTGAAAACAGCTTAAACTGAATGCACAGTATGCAGATAAAAACCTTCTCTTTACATGCTAATAATTACAATAATTTTATTCTTTGGAAATTGTATTATCATGCCACTGTTGCTTATTATTCGTGTTATTGTTCAATTACTGTTCAGGTAAAAATATATTCTAAAATGTGAGAAATAACCTAATGCAATGTTTGACATTTTACTAAAGCGGGTAATAAAAAACCTGCAATTTCAGAACGAGCACATTAAGTTGATAGGTCACTATGTTTTCTCTTAATTGTAGTAGAAATATTTTGTGAGGATAGAAACTTGACAGATTTTGCTGTTCTTTCTTTTTCAACTTTGACATGGTGGAATGCAAATAATTTTCATTGATTTCAATTTCTTTAGCATTTTATTGTGGGAGCAGAACTTAAAACACATTCAACTTCTAATAAACTTTTAAACGAAAGATATTAAAGCCACATTGTTTTTATACTTGTCTTTTACAAAGTTTTCCTAATCACATTGGACATGTACCTAGCTTTATTATGGAAGCATAAGAGGCCAGGCAACTTTGGACCTACAATTGAACACAAATTTTTTCAGAATTAAGTACCAACATACCAATGTACTTACTATGTACCATCTGTGTATCATTAGATTACTTTAATAGCATGTCCAAATACGTTCTATAAAAATCCACAAAAAGAAGAAAAGAATGTGGCACAGCCCCAACATACACCGTTGTGAAATGGGTCACAAACATATGGCTGTAATAGACACCTTGCTCAATTGGATGGGGTGCAAATAAAAAAGAGTTCAAAGTGCTCGCAGTTAACAAATGTGAAAAAAGATAAATGGAACTCACCGTCTCTTAAAATTCGATTCTTTGTTGAGACATCTTAAAATTGCAGAGGCGTGAGAGTTCTCAGTGGATACTATGTCAGGACCTACTTTTGTCCTGACATACAGTACAGACCAAAAGTTTGGACACACCTTCTCA
>VIAB01001685.1:11763-31460 GCA_009801035.1 Oophaga pumilio | reverse complement strand
ATACAAAGGAAATCCTGAAAACATGACCTGTTGGTGGGCCTTGGAGACTGGAGTTGGGGAACCCTGTCTTAAGGGACTTAAATTTTTTCTATGACGCATAGTACATAGGTACTGTAAATACAGTGCCAGATCAGATGGATCACAAAATGCATGCGCAAGGCCTATATTGTATGTGTAGAAATAAGATAATGCACAGTCTACATGCACTGAAGCCTGAAAAATAAATAAGCATATAGACCTGTCAATTCATAACTCATGATTTAGAAAAAGTAATGGCACAAATTTGATAATGCAATTCTAGACTTACATTTGAAGACAGCATTCAACTAATTTTCCCAACAGTCCAAATGTACATCTCTATGGTGATCTACATAGAAAATTACTTAAATAGAATTCCAAAAAAATTGATAGGAATAATATCCCTGAAAGAAAGACCTCAACTATCTGCCAACATACTGTAGCAGAAGTATGGTGAAACATTACCACTGCTAAAGACTATTTTAATTCTATTTTCACCCTATTTCAAAATTGCCATTTATTAATATGATCACTGCTGTTCCAATATTATAATAAACAATATATCAACCTAAACCATGTTTAGCAAGCAATTCTGCCTATAAATACACTGCATAGTCTATCTAATGTATTTCTATGTGAAGAAACTACCAATTTAATACTGTTGCTTTCAGTTATTAAAGTGCATTCAGCCATAGGTTAAAAGAAAAGCCAGAACTTCTAGTTGTATGTATATAAATATAAGATGCTTGCAATTTTATTATTTTGTCACTGCAATTTCATTGGTCTACTGGATTTTATAATTCCAATTACTAAGCCGTGCTAATGGTATTTTGCACGCATTTACCTGTGGCATTTCTATGCAAAGGTGAGTCACTTGCTAATGTTCCAGGATTTTTTTTAATACAGAAAGAAAGCATTGGACCCTGTTAATGTATAACTTATGAAAAAAGTCATTTGAATCATGTCATTATGCTTTTAAGATAATTTTTCACGGCTTGTTCTTGTATTTTCTACTGCAAATGGAAATTTAATTTATCTTTTGGGACAATCTGAAATGCACATTCCATCGTGTGACCTCAAGCGCATTAAAAAAAGGTAAAAATGGACAAAATTGTCAAGGTGTACAGACAGTTAAAACTCAAGGTAAAACATGGCCCAATACAAAAAGAAAGATGAGAATGTCAAACATCGTGAAAATTGTTCTGTTTTGTCTCCAATTTGTTGCCTCTTGAGTTAAAATTTATTGTAAAATCCCAAATAATTTGAGAAATCAATAACAATTAAAGTTGAAGGGAAAGCAAGAAAGTAAACATTAGGATGAGACCATCCCGACTTTGTACACTTTGCTGCAGTGGGATGGCTTTTATGCTTTTTTGATAAAAATAACATTAACTAATTACCCTATGCTTTTTGTAAATGCTATTACTGTTTACTTAATTACTTACTATAGGGTATATGCTCAATTTGCTTTTTTCTTGGGTAATGTAGCCAATTTTTTGCCCATTGACTTACAAGTTATTGTGAAATCCTTATTAATTGTAAAAATCAATTACAATTAAAGTTGAAGGGAAAGCAAGAAATGGAACATTAGAAATAAGGTGGATTTTCATAGTCCAAACCTTTACAGAAAATAGAACATTTTAGAGAAATGCCATTAAAGTCGAAAAATTGATCAACACTGGAAAAATTGAGCTTAGAAATATTTTTTTAAATGAAACTTGAAATATAATTGCCCCCCATTGTTTGCTATTCTTCAATATTTTCTGCATATTTCAGAAAGTCAGTATCGTAAAAATCATACAGGGAACAAAGGGCTAAATATCCTGCTGATCAGTTACCTACTGATCAGTACTAGTACACAATTAATCTCTGCCCCTTGATGAAACAGATTTACAGGGCACAGGAAAGAGGCTTCCGCTTCAGCTAGTGCCAGATGTCTGATAGCCATTCAGAAGACAGTGAGGAGGAAGAAGAGGGAGGAAGGATCATACTGCAGCAAGTTGTCTTACAGCAAGTGAAGAGGGGGAAAAAGAGAGGGGTTGGGAGGATCCTGCTGCAACCGATTCTTCTACAGCTGCACATGGGGCAGTGAGGTAGCGGGGCATGGCTGAGCTCCACAGTCACAGATAGAAGATTTCTTTATATTTTTCTCCTTTTTATCTGTTATATGGAAAAAAAATTGGATCAATGAAACTAAGGAAATGTTGGGATTATTTTTTTGTTTAATTGCTGCACGCCAAATCATTCCAAGCCCTATTATGCACCCACTTAATGAAAAACAAGAATAAAATGTGTTTGGTATTTAAAGTAGTGGTAGAAATAAGAGAACATGATAAAGTATGTTTAATTTCAAGTGCCTTTGTAGCTTCTAAAAAAGGACATTAAATGTAAGGAAATCCATTTTTTTCCTCCAATTTTGCTTCTGTTATTATTCTTTTTAAGTAAAAATTGGAAAGCACATCCTGTTCTGAAAAAAAGAAACGCAAGACAAAATGCATATAGGCTAGCAGAGGAAAATTACAATAATTTGCTATTAAACTGGAACATGGTTAAAGTTGGAAAATGTAGCTGGTCAGCAAAGGAGAAAAGCTTCTGGTCAGGAAGCAGTTAATAAGATCATCATAAGGTGTCTAACTACTGTGACCCTCAGCGATCACCTTTGAACTTTGTGCAAAATAGGATATAAATATTCAGTATCCCTGCAGCGCCACAATAGGACAAATGATGAATTACACCTTGCCTATTTTCATCAATTGACGTAACATGAATGAGCCCGTGATCTGAACTTCTGAGGGATATTACAAAGTTGCAATTCCTGTGCCTGAAATCATAAAGACTCACTTGCATCTTAATCCTATTCTGTCTAAATAAAAGATAATATACCTTAGTTTGCAATTGGCAGCTGACACCTGTTGTTAAAATTGTATGTATGCATTGTACTTGATATTTAGTACAGACCAAAAGTTTGGACACACCTTCTCATTCAAAGATTTTTCTGTATTTTCATGACTATGAAAATTGTAGAATCACACTGAAGGCATCAAAACTATGAATTAACACATGTGGAATTATACATTACACTTTACAAAAAAGTGTGAAACAACTGAAAATATGTCTTATATTCTAGGTTCTTCAAAGTAGCCACCTTTTGCTTTGATTACTGCTTTGCACGCAGAAAAGGTGAACGGATGGACTCTACATGCCTAGTTCCCACCGTGAAGCATGGAGGAGGTGGTGTGATGGTGTGGGGGTGTTTTGCTGGTGACACTGTTGGGGATTTATTCAAAATTGAAGCGGTGAGCAGTCCAGATCACCCCAAACCATCTCGATTGAGTTCAGGTCTGGTGACTGTGGAGGCCAGGTCATCTGGCGTAGCACCCCAACACTCTCCTTTTTGGTCAAATAGCCCTTACACAGTCTGGAGGTGTGCTTGGGGTCATTGTCCTGTTGAAAAATAAATGATGGTCCAACTAAACGCAAACCGGATGGAATAGCATGCTGCTGCAAGATGCTGTAGTAGCCATTTTGGTTCACTATGCCTTCAATTTTGAATAAATCCCCAACAGTGTCACCAGCAAAGCACCCCCACACCATCACACCACCTCCTCCATGCTTCAAGGTGGAAACCAGGCATGTAGAGTCCATCCGTTCACCTTTTCTGCGTGCAAAGCAGTAATCAAAGCAAAAGGTGGCTACTTTGAAGAACCTAGAATATAAGACATATTTTCAGTTGTTACACACTTTTTGTAAAGTGTAATGTATAATTCCACATGTGTTAATTCATAGTTTTGATGCCTTCAGTGTGATTCTACAATTTTCATAGCCATGAAAATACAGAAAAATGTTTGAAGGAGAAGGTGTGTCCAAACTTTTGGTCTGTACTGTATGAGATGACAGAGCGTATATTGTGTCAGTGCTGCTCATTCATGGCTTCTTGTTTAATCTTGTTTATTTTAATCTTGCGGCTATTACTTTACAATCCCAAATCTGTAAGAGAAGGATTACCACGATTGTGTTAGTCTTCAGTCTGTGATTACATTGTACCAGGTGCTCCTGGCATTGGATGGTGGATTTCAGCAATAATCCATAGATAATTTGTTATGTCCTGTCTGTGAGCTTAAGCACTATAGATCCTTAGGACGGAAATAAAGTAAGTGCATGTGTTCTTCCTCATTATGTACCTTGTAAATCCATTTACATTACAAGGTTAAACATACTGTATGTGGTATAAAGAAATCTAATTACGGAACACAAAGATATTAATGTATTGTGGATTCAATGTGACATTAATAGAGAAGTACTGTCTGTAACTGCTCCTGTTCATTATGTTGCACTGAAGCAGGCTGTACTATTTATTGGGCCAGAGTACAGATGCATGAATCTGCTGGAATTTAATTTTTGCCAGAATTTCTCAAATCGGGCTGGAATTACGATTCGCAAGGAATTTATTTGATTATGGCTCATTGTAATCTGTTTATTTGCAGACACCGAGCATACAAAAAATAAAGTTTCATGAAAAAGTACCCAACTGTACCTCCACGCAGCTCCCCAGCTGATCTTCAGTGCAACTTGGGTTCTCTAATACATTTTTCCATCTTCAGCACTCATTGAAACATCCACAGCTGAGGTCTCTCAATCGCATCATAACGCACGTCGCCCCATCACATTAAAACAACGTGAGTCAGGTTAAACACTGAAGAGCCAAGTAAAAATTAAAAAATTGGACTAGTGGGAACTAACTGTGTAGAGGTCTGAGTACGGTGATGCACATAGGGCCATGGTGAATTGTGTATAATTTGTTTTTGTTGCCCCTTCCTGGCTTCAAAAAAAATCCAGCAAAAATTGCAGCTTTCATTTTGCTGGATTTGAACAAATCAATTTTTTGAGAAAATCAAGGTGAATTTGATTTGCATATTGTGAGTCCAGAGTGTTAGGGTTCAAGTTCCCAATGCTGCACAGGGGGAATCTCAAGCCATTCCCGCTGCGGTCCCCCATCCGTCTCCGGCCGCAGTGGAACCTGCTCAGCAGAGACATCGGTCCCAGCGTCTTGCCTGGTCTAATACTGTGCAGAGACTTGCTGCTGCCTCTCCTGGATCTTCGGTTATAACCAGTGCTGGAGCAGGCAAATTTGAGACTAAGTCCTCTGTTTCTTCTTCTGAGCATGCTCAGGGCAAGATCTCCCATTGGAGATCAGGGGTCACATGCTCAGATACAGCTACGACTCCTATTGGTCCTGCAGGAAGGTCCTGTAGCTGTTTGTGATCTGAAGCAGCTTTCTATTGGTCCTTTCTGGAAGGTCTTCTACTCGTGGCTGCTATAAAAGGTTGTCCTGACCGCACGGCAGTGCGCTTGTATCAAACCTTTATGTGCTTTCCTCCAGTATGGTCATGCGTGTGTGTGGTTAGGGCGGCTGAAATACGCCATTACAATACCGACCTAATCGGTGAGGAGCTTGGTATGCTAGCTGGTCAGGGTCGGTGTCTTAGATGCCTTTAGAATACCGGCATAACCGGTGAGGAGTTTGGTTGCCGTACTCAGGTCCTGGCATACAGACGCCATAGATAGAGCATGACCATTTCCTATGTTCACTTAGCAGTCAACTGTGTACATGGACACAGTAGGGATTCTCAGCGGCTCTGCGATGCAACAGGGTTTGCTTTAAAATGCTAGTCAGCGCCCTACCGTTTTACTTTGCGGCTCACTGAAGCTAAGTGAGTTCGCACTTATCGCCATATAGCGCTGCGGCATTCCCGCTAGCGGCTCTGTGGATTAACAGAGTTCGCACTAACTGCCACAACGCGCTACGGCATTTATTTTAGCGACTCTGCGGGATAACAGAGTTCGCTACTTACGCCATCTTATTAGCAGCAGGCTCTATTTATTAGGTGCGTTCCGCATACCCTAACACAGAGTCAATCTGAAATTTCTATAAACAGGATGTGATCTTCCTAACGCTTCTTGTACACTTTTTGGAGCTCTGTGCTCCTTTAATCTTTGCAACTACAGGACTTATGAGTGCAGTTGTACAAAAAAGTTCCATTAATTGCTATATTTATGGAGCTCTTCAAGAAATCCTCTACACATTTAGTAAACAAATTTAAATGTTAGGCTATGTGCATGCGACATCATTTTCAGGAAGGTTCTGAACGAAATCCACTTGAAAAAGTGCCGTTGAAACAACCCATAAAAAGAACATAATGCACAGCAATGTTAAAACGACATTTCTGTGCACATGTTCCATCTTATGTCACATCTTTTAACTGCTTCAAAGTTTGAAAACCTTTAAGCTGGTATAATTTTTGTCATGCTTATCATTTGGGTGGCTTTCTTTAGGTTGCTGCCTGCTCTCTTTACTGTACTCTATAGAGTAAAAGACTCCAGCGGTGGAACAGTCCAAGAACAATGGTAAGAAAGTCAGTAAAGCTAATACCTTTACAAATCATACATATTATACAGAAGTCCTGCAGAGCAGTAGGCATTCAATGTCTGTCTTTGCAGTTTTTCTCTGTGGCACCATGTTGAAGAGATTTTCATCCACTGAGGCAACAATTTTTTTAAGAGAAGAACTTCAAAATAGGGCACCCTTTAGACATGTGATGATTTTATATTTGTCTTATTCCTTATGAATGGATGCATTCCTCTATATTAAATCTAAAGCTTATGGGAGCACAATGTGGTCAAAAAGACTTCTAGTGATACTGTAATTGTCATATTACTGATGTATGCATGAGCCTTAAAGTGGTTGTCCTGGCTTTCTGTATAATTTGTGTGTGTATGTAGACTGCAGAATGCTGACAGTGTGTAATATACCCCCTGTAAGCATTCTGCATGATGACTTAGGTATAACACTTAGCCGTGTGAGCAGCTTTCTCCTGATTCTGGAGGAGCTACTCACTCCCCGACTAGAGTTTTCCTGTCTGGCAGAGATTGGTCAGTTATGTCACAATAAACATCATGCCCCATTTCTGCCAGACCCTCCTTCACCTGCCTTTTGCTCCAGCCTTCCTGTGCAGCACACAGTGCAAGGCAGCAGGGGAATGACTCAGCTGACTGGACTAACCAGGAAAGAAAAGGCCTCTACATAGGTGAGTATAATGTTCTGTATGCATGCATTCCTCCCTTATCAATCCATCCATCCCTCATCTATCCATCCCTCCCTCATCCATCCATCCATGTCTCATTCCTTTTTTTTGTTTAGTATTTTTGTGTGTGTTTTTCCTTTTTATTACTGTTCTAGTAATGGGGGGTGTCTGATAGATACCTCTCTATTACTAACCCCAGGCCTTGATGCCAGCTGAAACTACACAGCTGACATCAACCTCAAATACCATTACCATGATTGCCACAGCACCAGGGTAATTGGGAAGAGCAGGGCAAAAAAAGTAACATCAAATGTGATGAGCCATTTCTGGGTGTCCTCCGGCTGGTATTTTTAGGCTGGGAAGGACCCAATAAGCATGGACCTTACCAGCCTGATAATATCAGCTCACAGCTGTCTGCTTTACCTTGGCTGGTTATCAAAAATAGGGGGACCACACGTTATTTTTTCTATTTATGTAATGGTTAATACAAAGTTGGAAAATAAGCTCCACATGCCAGGCACTAAAGGGTGCAATTTTATAATATCTTGTGTGGAAGTGAAGTTATATATTTGACTGATATCTATTATCTACCTCTTTATCTATCGCTCTATGCATCATTATTTTTGCACATCTTTAAAGAAAACCTGTCACCAGAAAAAACTATATTAAACTGCAGATATGCCGTTAATCTTCAAATTTCTAGCATTACTAACCTTCCTGGGAGAAAATTAACTTTATTTCCCTCACAGTGTTCTGGTGTCAGTCACAGGGGAGGTGCTGGCTCAGTCACTGCTCTGAGAATACAGAGCTCTTGCTGTAATTGCCATCCCCGTCCATGACTGACACTGGCTCTGCATTGTGGCTGGCTGTCAGTCAGGACCTAGGATGCAGTTACAGCCAGAATCTGTACACTTCAGAGCAATGACTGAGCCAGCACCTCCCCATGGCTGACACCAGAATGCTAAAATGCATTTTCTCTCTGCAGCTTTCAGTTAAATGTGGGCAATGGGCAGGTTAAAAACACTATTAACCTGCAGAATTACACCATATTTGCTGATTATTAGCAATTTTTCACAGCTTACTAACTCTCCTACGCATGAAGACAAACTTCCCTCTCCCACTCTCTGACCACAACATTCTTTATTTCTCGGTTAAGAACTGCCATCCTGCTCAGGTCACCCCCACTTTCCACACTTATAGAAATATACAGGCCATTAACACCCAGAAATTTGTGAAGAACTTGCAGTCATCATTGGCCCCTATCTCCTCCCTCTCATGTCCTGATTCTGCGTTGAAGCATTATAATGAAACACTGCAAAGTGCCCTGGATGAAACTGCATGTCCTATACATAGAACAACTCGGCACAGTTTGTTACAACCCTGGCATACACTGCAAACACATTTTCTACAGCGGTGCTCCTGGTGCGCAGATTGTCTGTGGAAAGAATCAAATCTACCCGAAGATTTCATCCATTATAAGTTTATGCTTAAAACATAAAACTCTGCCCTTCACTTTTCCAAACAAACCTTTTTCAACACCCTCATCACCTTACTATCCAATAACCTTAAACGTCTCTTGACACTTTTCATTCCCTACTCAACCCAAGAGTGCAGACCCCAAACACAGATCTCCGAGCTGACGATCTGGCCAATTCCTTCAATTTAAAAATTGACCATATCCGACAGGAAATTTTATCCCAATCCCCTCATACCATGCACTGTCCTCCCTTCACACTGCATCAATCTCACTCTCTGATTTTGAACCAGTCACAGAAGTGATCAGGCTCCTTGCATCTTCTCGCCCTACTACTTGCACCAGTGACCCCATTCCATCACATGTCCTCCAGTCCCTTTCCCCTGCTGTCACCACTCATCTAACAAAAATATTCAATCTCTCTCTCTCTCTTCCGGCATCTTTCTATCCTCATTTTAAGCATGCCATCATACATCTATTGCTTAAAAAAACATCCCTCAACCAAAATGATGCTGCTCACTATATACCTGTCTCTAGTCTTCCCTTCATCTCTAAACTCAAACGTCTGGTCCACTCCCGTCTTATCTGCTATCTCTCAGATAACTCTCTTTTTGACCCTCTTCAATCCGGTTTCGCTTTTTACAGTCTACTGAAACTGCCCTCACTAAAGTCTCTAATGATCCTGGTTCTCTTCAACATTCGACACTGTGGATTATCAGCCCCTCCTCAATATGCTCTGCTCCATTGGCTTCAAGGACATCATTCTCTCCTGGTTCTCCTACCTCTCTGACCGGTTCTTCACTGTATCTTTTGCTGGCTCCTTCTCCTCTCATTTTTCCCTTACTGTTGGGGTTCCTCAAGGATCAGTAATAGGCCCCCTCCTCTTCTCTTTGTAGACTGCCCAAATTAGACAAACAACCAGCAGAACTGGTTTCCAGTACCATCTCTATGCTGATGACACCCAATTATCAACCTCTTCTCCTGACATCATGCCTGCATTTTTAGAAAACTTCAGTGATTGTCTCACCACTGTCTCCAACATCACGTCCTCCCTCTATCTGAAACTGAACCTGTCAAAAACTGAACTCCTTGAGTTTCCTCCATCTACTAACCTACCTTTGCCCGACATTGCCATTTCTGTGTGTGGTTCTACCATTACTGATATTTCAGTTTTCTTTTTCAATAGATTTGCAAAAATTTCTAAATTTCTGTTTTTTACCTGTCAATATGGGGCGCAGAGTGTACATTAATGAGAAAAAAATGAACTTTTTTGAATTAAAAAAAAAACAAAGAGTAAAAAATTTAAAGGGGTCTGAATACTTTCCGTACCCACTCTATGTACAGAGGGGGAAATAATTATTTGATCCCTTGATGATTTTGTAAGTTTTCCCACTGACAAAGACATGAACAGTCTATAATTTTAAGAGTAGGTTAATTTTAACATTGAAAGATAGAATATCAAAAATAAAATCCAGAAAATCACATTGTATAAATTATATAAATTTGCCTTTTGCAGTGAAGGGGTTAAGGATCAACTGCTTTGCTTAATGCCCATTGAATATCAAACTAAAGAAAAGTTTGAGGTCAAGTAAAAGAGAAAATGTCAGAAAAGTCAAATAAGCGCAATATAAAACTTAAGTTGAGTTGCTAATGAAAATGGAAAAATCTCTAATTTCATCTGATATAATTATAATGAGGAAAAAATTAGAGCGTGCTGTTATGCATGAGATATAACGCATGAGGTGTAAGCTTCCTGGAAGCAGTTATTTTATGAGAAATAGGAGAAAATATAATGTCTTACTATATGACAACACACAGCTCTGGCAAAAATTAAGAGACCACTTTCAAATGTTACGTTTGCATGATTTTTCTCTTTATAGGTATATTTTTGAGTAAAATGTAAATTGTTCTTTTTGTCTATAAACTTCTGACAATATGACACCAAATTTCCAAGCAATAAATTTTGTATTTTTTTCTGACAAAGAAAAATGGTCAAAATTAAAAAAAAAAACAGTGCTTTCAGACCTCAAATAATGCAAAGAAAACAAGTTCATAATCATTTAGGAACAACAATACTAATGTTTTAACTCAGGAAGAGTTCTGAAATCAATATTTTGTGGAATAACCATGATTTTTAAAAACAGCTTTCATGCATCTTGGCATGCTTTCCATAAGTCTTTTACATTGCTTCTGGTGCAAAAATTTAAGCAGTTCTTTTTTTGATGTCTTGTGACTATCCATCATCCTCTTGATTACGTTTCAGAGGTTTTAAATGGGGTTCTGGTCTGGAGAATGGAATGCCCATGAAAGGATTTTGATCTGGTG
The DNA here is from genome assembly GCA_009801035.1 of Oophaga pumilio. Classification (NCBI taxonomy): domain Eukaryota; kingdom Metazoa; phylum Chordata; class Amphibia; order Anura; family Dendrobatidae; genus Oophaga; species Oophaga pumilio. Next base: position 20,561 of record VIAB01001685.1, on the reverse strand, counting down.
GTCTCTTTTTGCCAGAGCTGTATATGTGCTTATTGACATATTTTTACAAAAACTTTTCACTGCTTTTAATGCAATTCTATCTTTGTAAAGAAATACTTAAGGCTGTTTGCCCATGATAAGGTTTTTCAGTGAGTTTCTAATGCTGCATATTTACTCTGCATCTTACAGTTCCTGCAAAATGGATGCGAGTTACAAACATCTCATGCCCACTGTTCTTTTTTACTCAGCATAAACTGATTTGTGGTGCATGTTTTAAATCCACAAAATGTCAATTACTGTTGAAAGTACACTGAATTTTATGTGCAGCTTTTCCCAAAAGACTTGTATTAGATGCGGAATGACTGAAGGTAAAAACGCGATAAAAATGCATGGAAAAAAAAGTACTGAAAATGCAATGAAAATGATAATAAAAAGTCCTGGGGAAAAATGGATGCGATATGTAAGCGTAATATTAAAAGTGCAACATCAAAGTGGGTTATGAGCGATTAAACTCAACTCATGGAGTTGTGCAAGCAGGCATAACTCTGAAAGGAGTGTGTCACCAATATGAGTCCCTGATGGTGGTTTGCTGCCAGTGTGGTTGATGTGGATGATTCCTGGGAATTGTTCCAACATGAGTATATATTGCCTTTTACAGAGTAGCTCCATATATGCCAGAAAAAAATAAAGAATTACTTGGGATTAAACAAGTTATTTCTTCTTTCTTCTTATGCTTATTAAGCCTATTCACTTTCATTGACTAAACATATGCTAAAATTAATGTGTTAAATTTTATTGTATTTTTGGAAGGCATATGATGGTGTATAGTTGACTCAACTACATTGAAAAGTACTATTGTATGCCAAAAGAAAACTATATCATGGATTTGGACATACAGCTATGTACCGTACATGTAGGATATAGGAAAAAATGTTTGGTGGACCGTTTCAAATATTTCCATAGATTATGATTCCCATACAGATGAAACCAGAAGTATACATACACTATATAAAAAGACACATATGCATGTTTTTCTCAATATCTGACATGAAATCAGAATAAACCTTTCCCGTTTTAGGTCAGTTAGGATTACCATAATTATTATTTTTTCCAAAATGCCAGAATAATGTGAGTGAGAAAGAATGTTTTAAGGCATTATTATTACTTTCTGCAAAGTCAAAAGTTTACATTCACTAAGATTACTATGCCGATAAAAAACAATTCTGGACTGCTGATATGATGATGTCATGTGTTTGGAAAGTTCTGATTTTTTTGGCAACATCTGAGTTAATTAGAAACACACCTGTGGATGTATTTTAATGCACACCTGAAACATACTGCTTCTTTGTGTAGCATCATGGGAAAGTGTCAAGAAATCAGCCAAGATATCAGGAAGAGAATTGTGGACTTGTACATGTATGGCTCATCTTTGGGTACAATTTCAAGGTACCCGAAGGTGCCTCGTTCATCTGTACAAACAATTATACACAACTACAAACAAGATGTGAATGTGCAGCCATCATACTGCTCAGGAAAGAGGCGGGTTCTGTGTCCCATAGATTAATGTGCTTTAGTTCAACATGTGCAAATCAACACAAAAGCAAAATACCTTGTGAAGATGATGGAGGAAGCTGGTAAGATTGTGTCAATATTCATAGTTAAACGAATACTGTATCAACATGGGCTGAATAGCCACTCAGCCATGAAGAAGCCACTACTTCATAAGAATCAAAAAAAGGCCAGATTAATGTTTCCAAATGCACACAGGAACAAAGACCTTGATTTTTGGAGACATGTCCTGTGGTCTGATGAAACTAAAATTGATCTTTTTGAGCATAATGACCATCGTTAAGTTTGGAGGCAAAAGAGAGAATCTTGGAAACCTACGTACACCATCCCAACTGTGAAACACGGGAGTGGCCGCATCATATTGTCGGGTTGTTTTTCTGCAGTAGGGACTGGTGCACTTTACAAAACAGATGTCATAATGAGTAAAGAAGATTATGTGGAAACACTGAAGCAACATCTCAAGACATCAGCCAGGAAGTTAAAGCTTTGGTGGAAATGGGTCTTCCCAATGGACAATGAACCGAAGCATATTGCCAAAATAGTATCAAAGTGGCTTAAGGATAACAAAGTCAATGTTTTGGAGTGGCCATCATAAAGCCCTGATCTCAATCTCATTGAAAATTTACAGGCAAAGCTGAAAAGGCCGGTGCGAACAAAGGCGACCTACAAACCTGGATCAGTTACACCAGTTTTGTCAGGAGGAATAGGCCCAAATTTTGACCAACTTTTGTGAGAAGCTTGTGAAAGTATATCCCAAATGTTTGACCCAACTCATTCAGTTTAAGGGCAATGATACCAAATACTAATGAAATGTATGTAAACTTTTGACTTTGCAATAAGTAATGAATAGTCCTTAAAACATTCTCTCTCATTATTCTGGCATTTGGCAAATATTAATAATTATAGTAATCCTAGTTGACCTAAAACGTGAAAGGTTTATTCTGATTTCATGTCAGATATTGAGAAAAACATGCAGATGTGTCTTTTAATATAGTGCATGTAAACTTCTGATTTCAACTGTTTATAACATGAGCCTAGCCTTATCTTTTTTAATTCATAATTATAAAGAAATGGTCAACTATCTAGATCAATATTTTTGTATCTATAACATAATAGCTATAACATGAGACAGGAGTAGTTTAGCTTAGAACTACTTTTCAAAATTAATACGAACAAGAACAAACATTCATTTTATCTCAAGGAGTGAATCACAAATGGCTATATGTAAGAAGAAAGGTTTAGGTTTTCTTTTTACTACAGAAAAGACACATTTAACAAATTACACAGAAATGATTTAAAATCATTTAACTAAAAGCATATAATTCTGTAGAGGGACTTCCATCTGTTGGCAATGTAATCAGCTGCCACCTGGTTCTAGTAAAGGACAATTTAAGATTATGGCCCTGAAAATGTCAAAATTTCCATTTAAAAATATCATCAAAAGTCTACCTCTTTACAGCCTAAATAATAAATGTTATTGTACGGAGGTGAGTTATCAAGTTTTGCCTAACAAAGGAATTAAAAGGGCAGACAGATAGAAGTAATTATAAAATTGGGTTTGAATAACATTACAAATCTCTTTTAAGTTTATTTTTTTTGTTGATGGTGAGGGAGAATCATGTTAAATACACCGTGATAATGTATCAATAATGTCACTATATTTTGGCAAATATTAATAACAGCTAGAGATCAGCAGTTCTTTTGAAATTCAAAATTGTTGGCTTCACCAATTTTTTTCCAAAAATTTGATATGTGGCAAATAAATTTGCATAGATCACAAAAGTAAAAAGCCTGTAATTACCTGCAAATATGTGAAGTACACTATGAGTTTCCTTTATAGTCAATTGAACATGTTTTAGGTCAATAATGCAAACACAGCCATTACAATGTCCATTTGACAACCTTTTAGGGTACGTGAAAATAAATGGTGCCAGAGGAAATCTGCAGCATAGTCAACAACAAACTGCAGGATTATAGCTTTTAGACAACTATTAATTTTTTTTTTTAGGGGTGGAAGATGTATGCATTACTTTTGTTTATGAAAAGATTGTGAAAACGGAAGAAGCTTTGGCACTGTAAGGCTGTGGTTTCACGGTCCGGAACCACAGTACTTTGGACGGAGCGGAAAGTCCACTCCGCCCAAAGCCCCACCCCCTTGTGAATGCGCGGTGAATCCGGATGTGATCATTGAACACATCCGGAATCCCCGCAGTGCTAGGTAGGCCTGTGTTATTTCCTTTGCGGTGACGGAGCGTCGCCACAAGGGAAAAGGACATGCTGCGATCTAAAAAGACGCGCAGCATGTCCATTAACGCAGGTCTGCCGCCTGTGTGTTTTTACGCATAGTGGAGACGGGATTTCTTGAAATCCCCTCCACTATGCTGTAACATCTGGATGCTGCGTGTTTGACGCTGCGCCAGCGCACAGAATCAAACATGCAGCATTAACTGAAGGAATCCTGGCCGTGGAAACACACCCTAACAAGGTTGTGTGTAACAATTTTACCTCCTTGAGGACTATAAAGAACTTTGCACTCTGTTAAATGAAGAAGCGATAGCTTTTCATAAGTAGTATAAAAATTATCTCTTTAAATTAGGAGACAAAACAGGCATATTCTACTCTTTTGAATTTGAAGAAGTAATGACCTCTCAACTAGAAGTTGAAAAAAATAGGTGGGGGAAAGTTGTGTCCGCATTTGCTCGGTGAAAGCTTCACAAAGCAGACAACAGAATTTATCCTGGTAGTAAGCGAATTTGGACTCCCTTTTGGAAACTGGCAAAATAGACATCACTTGACCTATCTAAAATATTATTATGGGCATACAGGTTATAGACTGCTGAAAAAAAGTCATACCTGTATGCCTAATATCAGGTTTTGAGAAATCATATTTTTTCACTTTCTGTAAATGACTTTTTCTAGGCTATGGGGTAGAAGTTGCCTGGAAAATTACTCTGCCTCCATAGCTTATTTTACATGAATGGGGAGTTAGCAGTGTAAGATTCCCTTTAACAAACCATCTGCTTACCTATAAACAATAAAGCATACAGCTTACCATGGTCACCAGCTCAATCAAGGTCCTCGCTGTTTTATTGTCATCACCCCACTGTGATGGTTAGTTGTCACAGCCAGCATAGTTGTCTTCATAATTTTTTCTCTGCTTGCCTTGTGTCCTGCCTGCACCAACTCTATGTTCTCCTCCATTGCCACGTGTTGGTGATCCTCCTCCTTTGCCTTTTATTTTTCCAATTCTTGCAGCATGGGATATGGACCATGGAGGTCCCCAACAGACAAAGTGAGGTGCAGACAGGTATAAATTGGTGTCCTTCCTCCATCCCCTCCATCCCCTCGTACATGCTTCTGAGTATTTTTTCTAACATAAATATTGGCGGTATTACATAGCTGATTCCACGTGTCCCCACTGATGAATTTTGTCGTCTATTCAATGGTTTCCAGTTGTTAACACACATTGTTTATTAGATAAAAATAGATAACAATGTTGGATCCCAAAGTAACCCATATTTAGTTTTACTGGTGAATGAATATGTCTGTCATTGCTATTCGTTGTTCGTGCAACATACAGCAGCTAAGTTACAGCAAGGCAAACCAGGTGGTGATCTGGCAGCCTTTTTTTTACTTTTTTTTTAAAGCCATGGGGAAATGCTTTGTGACTAAAGACCTATTTAAATTGACTGAGACTTTTCTGGCCATAGCTCCCATCTTTTTCAAGAGTGTATATTTGCTAAATAAATATTACAATATTAAATTCAGAATCAGGATGATGCATGGAGCATGAGTTACTTTGACTGTAAGGATGACAGAATGTTTCAGACAATTCTAAGTTGTAGTTCACAGCCAACCTGCCAGTGGGTAAGTTGACAATTGATACATAGCAATTCTTCACCATGTGACTTTTCTGCCCCAATTTGTCAAACTGTAAAACTTCATGGCAGCACTTAGCCTTCCATGAGTGATAAAAATGATGGTGCAGAGTGGAATTAAAAATGTTCTATGTGCTTGCTGAGGATGAGGTCATGTCAACTGAACTATATCTGAAGGAGGTGCGAGAGGAAACAGATAACTACCATCTGGCAGTATTAATGTATGTAGCTCTTGGTAGTGGAGGCCTCACCATCTGTCTGAGATGCAGTGGCGCATAAGTGCCACTGAAAACATTCACCCAGTAAGCTGTGAAACTCAAAGACAAGTTCTAATAGCTTCTTATTTTCTCCTGGACGTGTAGAGTGGGAACCCTTTTCTGAGAGAAATAATATCAACTTAAAAACTTCCAGCAAGGTTGAGAGCACATCATCATTTCTCGAAAGGCAACAGAATTCTCAAGCTGGTAAAGCAGCGACTGCATCACCAGCAGCTTGACAAGATGCGAGTTTGGCAAACCAATTGATAAATTGGAAAATAGAGCTGCTTCCTCTACACACATAATCTGTGATGATATTTGATATTTTGATGGCGAAAAAGGAGGTGTGATTGGAGTATTACATACAGCAATGGAGGATGACATTGATGATGGTGTTGGTGTCATAAAAAAGGTACTGACTAGTGTTGAGCATTCATTACAACTTGAAGCTTGTTCTTATTGCTGGCCATCCTGACCTTGACCAATGAAGATGTCATTTCGTAGGTTGATAAAGTGCACTAGCTCCTAGTCTATAATAGCCGAAAGGTCCTCTGCTTTTTTTCTCTTGTGTGCCTTACCTTTATCAAGGTGTGTTCAGTAGCTATGAAATGGCTCTTTGCACTTTTTACATTTGACGATCTTTACAAATGAAATCACAGATTGATCGAACGCAGGAAATTAATGCAATTACACATGTTTTGTTATACGACTATTTTTTTCCTTTGTATTGGAAAAACACAAAACAGCAGATTAAAAAAAAAGGTAAAATACACATAATTTCACACAAAACCCAAAAATGGGCTGGACAAATTTTTGGCATTTTCAACTTAATATTTGGTTGAAAAAACCTACAGTTAATCACTTACTATAACCATCAGCATGCTTCTTACAGTTCTCAACTAGAACTTTGCTAAAAAATTAGAAATTAGATTTATAGCTGTAATTTACACCACACTATCTGTATTATTAAAAAAGCTCCAAGATCGTGGTGCCAGAGTATATTCAGCCTGTCGGTGAGTCAGGCTGATCCAGTCTATCTACTAAGAAGACACAGCCCTATGCTGTGCTGATATCACCAGCTGTGTGCTTTGCAAAAAAAAATAAAACACTAGATGTCTGCAATCCTACATATTTCAAAAGATATCATTTCAAACCTGCAGTACTAGGGCAGCGTTTTCTTAGTAGATAGATCAGTCTGACTGGCTTACTTTTTTACTAATACAAACAGCATGGTGTAAACTACGATTATAATTCTAATTTCTCTCTTACATGGGTTTGCTCTATGTATAGACTGAAACAGAATGTTATGATTTTGCATCTATGACTTAGTGGGATACAACCGCATACAAGACTTCTCCCGTGCTTCCCCCATACTCTGGAACTTTCTATCCCAACACAACAGACTTTACCCCACCACGGAAACCTTCAAAAAGTACCTGAACATCAACCTCTTCTGACAAGCCTACAACCAGCAGTGATCCTCAGTCTACTGAACTGCCACACGACCAGTCCCTCTCCTAGTGTATCCACACCCATCCCCTGTAGACTGTGAGCCCTCGCAGGCAGGGTCCTCTCTCCTCCTGTACTTGTGTGTGCCTTGTTTTGCTCATATTTATTGTACTTGTCTACATTTGCCCCTTACATATGTAAAGCACCATGGAATAAATGGCGCTATAAAAATGTATAATAATAATAATACAACTACAACAACATTGCGGGTTAACACATAACATTTCAGGTTATTGTTAATTTGGTGACAAAATTCACAATTGGTGGAGAAAGGTTAAACTTGATAAACTTGGCTCTTTTTTTCTATGTAACTATGTAACTCATTAAACATCACTTGATGGGGGCATTATATGAAGAAACATGTGCTCCTGGACATTTATTATGAACTAGTGATCACCATCAATCATCATTGTTTGAATTCAAGAACTTTACTGCATACAAATACATTTCATCTTCAAAGTGGCAGGATTGTTTTTGCCACATATCTCCAGGTCAGTTTTGTAATTTTGATGAATAGATTCATATCGGTACCATAGCGCAAGGCTATACAAGTTTTTTGTATTCTTATAGTATCACAAGTACAGCAGCAGATTGTGTCTTTAGCTGGTCCAGCTTTGTTTTACTAATTAAAACTTTTTTGTAGGGGAAGCGCTGGTGTTTTTATTTTATTTTACTAATTAAGATTTATCAAAAACTTTTAGATGCAATTTTTGCTGTTCAAAGACGGTAACGTCAGATACTAAAAGTAAAGGTTCTCATACTTTTACCACTCACACAAATCTGATAATGGAACATTTGAAGTTTAATATTTTTAACTGATTTGTTTGATTTGGTTCTCTTTATCATCTTTTAGTACTTGTTTAAAAAATCAAAGTAGTTTGAGAGCAAATTTATTTAGAAATAAGGACAATTTTGAAGGTTTCACAAGTTTTAAAGCATGACTGTATCTTTTAAGCATAATTGTGATGTAAACGGGACAATCGTCAGCTCAGTGCTATCATACAGCCTGTGTTTGTTGCGGTTGTCCTTTTTTGTTTTAGACATTTATTATAATCTCAGTAAAATGTTTATAAATGTTTCAAAATCACTAAGATTAATGACATTTTTCACATTTCTTCACAACTTCTTCCTGAGACATTGATAACTAATTTCTTCAACTGATTAATGATCAGTTGCATCCACTATTCATTAGAAACAGTGTATGTGCAGAGTTGGGAATAAATAAATAAAAGAGGACATTGTCAAACATATAATGATGGGTCAAGAGTATTAACATCATAAATTCATTGGTTTTGTCATTTAATGGCCCATGCATCACCAAAGAGCTGAACATAGGAATTAAAGGTGAATCAACCATTTGAATATGTTAGTAATTGGTAGAAATCACTACAAGGTCAACAGGAAGAGAATCATATAATTTGTTAATTACTGTTAGATATTATTCTTCAAATTAAAGATTTTCAATTTAATACATATTCATTTAAGTTATTTATTTTCTTTATTTTTAATTAAGAAATTATTTGTCATTGGAATAAATGAAAACTAATGCATAACAGAAACAATAATTTGAGGGATAAAAAAAAGAAAAAGTAAACCCAGACATATG
>VIAB01001684.1:162662-174486 GCA_009801035.1 Oophaga pumilio | reverse complement strand
ATCTTTGAATGAGAAGGTGTCCAAACTTTTGGTTTGTACTGTACGTCAAGATCCACATAAAAAGGCTCTTCAAAAACTCTGCTTAGGTTTACACAGATTTTTTTGTGTGGATTTTGATTGGCATATTTTACAAAAAATTCTTCTATTTGAACATATTCTATGAATCTTCTTTAATGTGGATTTTGAAGGGGATCAGTTTGAAAATTAATGGACAAAACAACGTGATCATATCCCAACATGTCAGTTACTGAAGCGTTTCTGTTTGAAAAAACTCTTTAAATGTGACTGCTGAATAGGTTGATACAGAAAAAAAATACTATACACATGAACATAAACCCCAAAACACAGCAAATAGTCTGCTAAAAAAGAAACTAGGAGTTTTGACATGGATTTTTCAGGCAGGGAAATCCATATAAAAAATTCCTGCTTCTTTTTCTACATAGAGATAAAAATGTTGAAAAAAATAGCACCATGTGCATCATAAACGCTGATGAAAGAGTATTTGAAGTTGGTTTTTCATGTGGATTTTGGAGCAGAATATGTTCCAAATGCCATGTCATCATTCTACATGTGAACGTACCATTACCCAAATGGCACCTTTATGCAAATAAACAAAATATAATGTTTTAGTAAAAAAAATATATAAAAATTTATTCCTGAAGCTAAAGGTTTGACCCTATCTGAACTCTTAAAATTTCAAGATGCAAAATGCAGGTTTCATAAATGACACTTATGCTTAAATGTACAGGATCTTAACAAAACCATCCAAACCGAAGACACTAAAAATCTCAGTCATCCATATGCTGTAAACATCTGAGACACCAAGTCGAAAAAATGTATTTATGAGGCACAGGGGAGTGATTAGATCTGCATCTGCTCGGCTTTCCTGTCCCAGTAGAAAAAAAGACCCCAGGAAGAAAGATATCTGTCTCGTCCCTTGGGGCCACTGGAGATTGTATTGGAAGATAGATGGCGGAACCCAAGAGTAATCTTTTAGATTCTAAAGGTACTGCCACACTAAACAATATCGCTAACGGGATCGCTAAAAAACGTCACTATTTAGCGATCCCGTTAGCGATGTTGCTGTGTGTGGCAGCTTCCGGCGACGAGCTTCCTGCTGGGATCTCGCTCGTCGCCGGAAACGATCCGGACCCTATTCTCGTCGCTGGCGCCCCGCTGGTAAGTATGTTATCGCTAAGTGTGGCACCTTTTCTTAGCGATTTAGCGGTACTTTTGTACCGCTAAATCGCTAAGAAGATCGCTAACGGCGATAGCGTCGTTAGCTATATCGCTAAATGTGGCACACATTTAGCGATATTAAAACGATCCCGCTAGCGATCTCATTAGTATGCGCCGCTAACGAGATCGTTAGCGGGAGCGTTTAGTGTGGCAGTACCTTTAGTTATAGGCTACGTTCACATGTTCAGTATTTGGTCACTATTTTACATCAGTATTTGTAGCCAAAATCAAGAGTGGACAAAAAATACAGAAGTGGTGACGTGTTTCTGTTATACTTTTCCTCTGATTGTTCTACTGATTTTGGCTTTCAAATACTGATGGAAAATAATAAAAATATACAGTACAGACCAAAAGTTTGGACACACCTCATTCAAAGATTTTTCTGTATTTTCATGACTATGAAAATTGTAGAATCACACTGAAGGCATCAAAACTGTGAAGTAACACATGTGGAATTATACATTACACTTTACAAAAAAGTGTGAAACAACTGAAAATATGTCTTATATTCTAGGTTCTTCAAAGTAGCCACCTTTTGCTTTGATGACTGCTTTGCACACTCTTGGCATTCTCTTGATGAGCTTCAAGAGATAGTCACCGGGAATGGTTTTCACTTCACAGGTGTGCCCTGTCAGGTTTAATAAGTGGGATTTCTGGCCTTATAAATGGGGTTGGGACCATCAGTTGTGTTGTGCAGAAGTCTGGTGGATACACAGCTGATAGTCCTACTGAATAGACTGTTAGAATTTGTATTATGCCAAGAAAAAAGCAGCTAAGTAAAGAAAAACGAGTGGCCATCATTACTTTAAGAAATGAAGGTCAGTCAGTCCGAAAAATTGGGAAAATTTTGAAAGTGTCCCCAAGTGCAGCTGCAAAAACCATCAAGTGCTACAAAGAAACTGGCTCACATGAGGACCGCCCCAGGAAAGGAAGACCAAGAGTCACCTCTGCTTCTGAGGATAAGTTTATCCGAGTCACCAGCCTCTGAAATCGCAGGATTACAGCAGCTCAGATTAGAGACCAGGTCAATGCCACACAGAGTTCTAGCAGCAGACACATCTCTACAACAACTGTTAAGAGGAGACTTTGTGCAGCAGGCCTTCATGGTAAAATAGCTGCTAGGAAACCACTGCTAAGGACAGGCAACAAGCAGAAGAGACTTGTTTGGGCTAAAGAACACAAGGAATGGACATTAGACCAGTGGAAATCTGTGCTTTGGTCTGATGAGTCCAAATTTGAGATCTTTGCTTCCAACCACCGTGTCTTTGTGCGACGCAGAAAAGGTGAACGGATGGACTCTACATGCCTGGTTCCCACCGTGAAGCATGGAGGAGGTGGTGTGATGTGCGGAGGTGCTTTGCTGGTGACACTGTTGGGGATTTATTCAAAATTGAAGGCATACTGAACCAGCATGGCTACCACAGCATCTTGCAGCAGCATGCTATTCCATCCGGGTTGCGTTTAATTGGACCATCATTTATTTTTCAACAGGACAATGACCCCAAACACACCTCCAGGCTGTGTAAGGGCTATTTGACCAAGAAGGAGAGTGATGGGGTGCTACGCCAGATGACCTGGCCTCCACATTCACCAGACCTGAACTCAATCGAGATGGTTTGAGGTGAGCTGGACCGCAGAGTAAAGGCAAAAGGGCCAAAAAGTGCTAAGCATCTCTGGGAACTCCTTCATGACTGTTGGAAGACCATTTCCGGTGACTACCTCTTGTAGCTCATCAAGAGAATGCCGAGTGTGCAAAGCAGTCATCAAAGCAAAGGGTGGCTGCTTTGAAGAACCTAGAATATAAGACATATTTTCACTTGTTTCATACTTTTTTGTTTAGTATATAATTCCACATGTGATAATTCATAGTTTTGATGCCTTCAGTGTGAATGTACAATTTTCATAGTCATGAAAATACAGAAAAATCTTTGAATGAGAAGGTGTGTCCAAACTTTTGGTCTGTACTGTATATATGTAAAAAAACATTTTCTTTTTTTTGTTGCTTATATAATATGGTAGCCTGAGCAAAGAGATATGATTTATGGCAGTGTCATGGACTAGAGGAAATATTAGCTTTTGGATGTTCATTGATATTTATGTGTTGGCATCTATATGACTTGGGCACAGGTCATTATGTAGGGAGGGAGCCAGGTGAGCCATGATAATCATTTTCTGTGAATGAAGGATCCTATGTTTTCTGTGTATAAGTAATAGCATTCATTAACATCCTGTCTGTGAAGATAAAGAGACTGCTGAAAAGTGATTTCTACAGATCAGGAAATTTTAGCACATTGCAAGGCTCAGAGGTCAATGTGGAAATTGCAATAACTCAAGATTTTCAATACACAGAAAGTAAAAAACAAAAAAAATGTGTTTCACACAAAAAGTTGAATTAATTAATTGGTCGTTTTCTTATCATACATTTCTATTGACACTTTTCCCTTTTTCCAACGAGCTACATTGCGGATTTTGATAAGTATTTGCTTAGAAATTAACCCCATACATTGCAAAGGCTTAAATTGTAAAGCTGTGGATTTAAAGCAGATCTGTCACCAGATTTCATAATATAAACTGTATCAATATTAAATACATTTTAGACTTAAAGAGGCTGGTGGTTGGACTGTGATAATTCATTTTAGAATCGTTAAATACAATTTTTGGAAAATCTGATTGACTGCTCAGGTATAAACCCCAGTGTCATCTGGCGAGTCGGAATTACAGTTTACATCAGTGAGAAGAGGACCGGAGCAGCGCTGGAAACTGGGAAATGCGGCAATCGGTGAGTGAGTATATTAATGCACTTACACTATATTACATACACATTTACACAGGTTTAGGTAATAAAATATTTCATGGGATTACTTCTCTAAGTTACTAGCAGTTATCCATAATTCTAAGCTATCCAAAGATATTTTTATTTTTGTTGCCTCTGTCTGGCATTGAATGCTATCTAAAATATGATGTTTCTGAGGGCAAGTTAAAAACAAGAAATTTTTCTTTTTTCTTCTTAAATTTTCTTACACGTAAGACGAATTTGCAGTTTTGTGCCATTAGTGATATTAGAATACATTTGCAACCCCTGCGTTGAAAATACGGTGGGCTATTACCATTCTCAGCATGCTAAATCCTGTAATATTATTCATTATTCTGGTAATGGGACTGGTCCACTTACATAGTTTTGTAATATAATTTTAGTCTTAGGAACACTAACAATTTACGGGATGGAAGCCAACAATATTTTGCTTCAGTTATGTTTCTCACCAGAGACCTGGATCCTCTAAGCTGCAATCGGTTTGGGGCAGGTTGGACGTGGGTGCAGATGTAACGGGTTGGCCGAGGGGTGAACTTACTGGGAGCAACTGCATTCTTCACACCGGTCACCTCCATTTTCCTGGGGTGTTGTTCCCCCGTGATAGAGTATACAGAACAATCAGAGTCAGAGAACAGAATCACGTCAAACAGTTCTGCTTTATTTTCCTCCGGACACAGCACATCCAAAACACCATATGCACGTCTTATACGGTACCAGAAGTACATTTTCCACAACTCCGCTTCTTCTCCTTCACAACACCAGAATGCACCACAAAGTATTGACAGGATGAGGATTCCGGTGAAAACGGCACTTTGATCTCTACCCCTGGAGACACTTCAATCCAGTATAGAAAGACACATCTACTAGGTCGTCCACCCCTCTCTGGTTATCCTGCTCGGATATTTGCTGGTGGCCCTCTCGCTACTACGCTTATGCACGAACTCTTCTGCTACGTCAACCCACTAACTTTGGGCTCATGTTACCACGGTGACTTCTTCACCGGCTACTTTTCACGTTGCTTGTACCTTCACTTCACTAGTCACTGTCCAGGGCTCAAGAACGTGAACGTCCTCATACTCGCAAGGTCCACCCCCGACTGACTTCCTCTTGGAGGAAATCTTCCTGACAGACCCCCGCTTGGAGGGGATCTTTCCCTGACAAAAAGTCCCTAACCATTTGTCCCTATTGGACTGGATGTGCTCAGTGCACCCATCTAGCGTCCTACCCAAGTACTGCATTGACTTATTTTTGTAACTGCCTAACTGGATCTCTAACATGTCCCCATTAGTGATCCCTCACAAACTATATCTACACCTATATAAATATATTACACTACTAGTGCCCCGCTCTAATGACCCCAGGAATGCTCTGTCTATCTAAATCTATATCTCCTTTGCTCATACATACCACTGAAAGACTGACACCATACAATACATGAAATGCATACATTTACACATATCAACAAATGAAACATTTAAAGGGTTAATACCCTTGACCTCCTTACATTCCCCCTTCCTTTAACAATTGCCGTCCTGGCAATAGGTGGCATTAAAATATGTACATACATATTTACTGAGACATATATTAAACATTCTTCTTTTAATGAGGTAGACAACTAAAAATAATAAAACAAAATATCCTGGCCTCCCCTTCCTTTGAGGGAAGCAAAGGTCATAATAAAAGACAAAACAAAAAAAACTTTCCGTTAGGTTCCACTGTTGAGCACCATGCAGCGCAGATTCCGTGATAGCTTCTGCCCGCTGGAGACATGGAACAGTCTCTCAGGATTATTGTGCAACGTGCGCAAAGGTACAGAGGGGATTCGTTGTTCAAGCGGTGTGCTGCTCATGTGCATCCCCTCCAGAATTTCCGCCTCCTTTCACACACAAAAGAACTGCCACCATAAAGTAGCCCCGAGGGCAGTACTCTTTGCAGAACGAGACCCAGTCTCCTTCCTTCATGGACCTTCTATGTTTAATAGAGGACGCGTTCACATAAATCTTATTTCGGGTGCCCTCCTCCTTTATGAACCCATACCCTTGCTCTAAGTTAATATAAACCAATTGGCCATAGGAACGTGGAACTGGCATCGCTGCTTCGCCCTTCTGATGCAGGAGCGACCAGATCTCTCGCTCTCTAGCCTTCTTTTCCTTGATGATCTCAGCAATCCAAACAGACTGTTGAGCGGCAGCTAGGCAGTGGAGTCAGGGGGAACTGAGTGGAAGCAGGGGTGTTTGACTGCAGGAATCTTAGACCTCATGCCTCCACTAGGATACGATGGGGGAGCCGCAGGTTCCTCCATCGATGGGGATGGAATGGCACTCACCTCGCTTGATTCCGCCGCTCCGTCCGGGCTATCCCTCAACTCCTTGCCCGCCGATTCCACGGCCTCTTCTTTATCCCCAGCGCTGGACTCAGGGGTGCATGGGAGTTCTTCTTCCAGTCGTCCGGCAGGTTCAACGTCCAGGGCTACTAACTCCTCCTGGGGAGGTAGTGACGGCTCATCTCCGGGTATTGTAAGCTCAGTCAAGTCAGTGGGCAGACGCTCCTCCACGATGTCGGCGGGCTCCGATTGGACAGGTTCGACCCTCACAGGCTCAGTCTTTCACTGGAAACCTCCACCACGAGTGAGGGCCAGGTCCCGCTGCATCTCTTCCAAGTTCTGGGTGAGACACCTGACCTCCCTCTCTCGGCGCCATCGCCACTCTGTTCGTCAGATTCCCCTGCAACTGTACCGGTACATCGTGCCCGTGACTCCGGATGTCAATAACGTCAGACCACGACACTCGGGGCATTCTGCAGGGCCACTCCCGTTTCAGGGTGGGGCTCTCGTCGGCCTCTCCACCCATTTTCCAGCATTTGGTGGGAAAGATCATATGTCCACCTCTGCATTCTCCTCCTCTCAGGGGCGGTCCCGACATGGTTGACAGTTCTCACTTGGCGCCTTTGGGACAGAGTCACGCCCACAAAGTGCAGCTTGTTGACAAGGACAGTCCTTTTTGGCACCAGAATTCTCCATCTTGTCAGATGCAATCTTGGGATCTGTAGAATTTTCCTTCATATTTTCTTTAGTCAAGTCCGGTACTTTAGCCACATCCATGTTACAGTATTTCTCAGAATTTTGCTCAATCTTTAAGTACAGGGTAATAACTTCCAGTTTTGCTTCTCCCATATACTTCATCATCGCCATAGTGTCACTGCCTGATGGGGCAGCGAGATCCTGCCGACTACGCCACTTGTAAAGGGTTGGCCGAGGGGTTAACTTACTGGGAGCAGCTGTATTCCCCCATGACAGAGTATACAGAACAATCAGAGTCAGAGTCCAGAATCACGTTAATCAGTTCTGCTTTATTTTCCTCCGGACACAGCACATCCAAAACACCATAAGCACGTCTTATACGGTACCAGCAGTATATTTTCCACAACTCCGCTTCATCTCCTTCACAACACCAGAATGGACCACAAAGTATTGATGGGACGAGGAGCCCGGTGATAACGGCACTTCGATCTCTTCCCCTGGAGACACTTCAATCCAGTATAGAAAGACACATCTACTAGGTCGTCCACCCCTCTCTGGTTATCCTGCCCGGATACTTGCTGGTGGCCCACTCGCTACTACGCTCATGCACGAACTCATCTGCTGAGTGTTCCCACAGTGGATCTTCCACTGGCTTCTGCTACGTCAACCCACTAACTTTGGGCTCACGTTACCACGGTGACTTCTTCACCGGCTACGCTTCAAGTTGCTTGTACTTTCACTTCACTTGTCACTGTCCAGGGCTCAGGAACGTGGACGTCCTCATACTCGCAAGGTCCACCCCCGACTGACTTCCGCTTGGAGGAAATCTTCCTGACAGACCCCCGCTTGGAGGGGATCTTTCCCTGACAAAAAGTCCCTAACCATTTGTCCCTATTGGACTGGATGTGCTCAGTGCCCTCATCTAACGTCCTACCCAAGTCTGCATTGACTTATTTTTATAACTGCCTAACTGGATCTCTAACATGCCCCCATTAGTGATCCCTCGCAAACTATATCTAAATCTATATAAATATATTACACTACTAGTGCCCCCCTCTAATGACCCCAGGAATGCTCTGTCTATCTAAATCTATATCTCCCTTGCCCATAAATACCACTGAAAGACTGACACCATACAATACATGAAATGCATACATTTACACATATCAACAAATGAAACATTTAAAGGGTTAATACCCTTGACCTCCTTACACAGAGATCAAACAATCTCTTGTTCTTCACCCTTAACACCTACAAAGGAGTCATTAATTTTATGTAAGTCTGTACAAAGGAAAGGTGTTTGTCTCCAATTTTTATAGTAACCATTTTTTTTAAATTTTCTTAGGTGGCCATAATGGAGGAAATAAATCCTATATAATTTGAGGGTGGTAGCTATTTAAATGATGCCGATCATTAGAAATGAGTGTATCAGACAAAATTTGAATTTGCCTGTTTGTACAAATTTTCCTGGTAAATTAAATCAATCTAACAGGAAACAGAGACTAAGTAAGTGCCCCCAGGCATCACAAACTTTCCCTTTTGTCTCTGCTGTGTCAGAGAAAGATGTTGGCAAAGCAGGCTGGAAGGCACATGCAATAGAAAGGACTTGGAAAACAGGCTATGCTGAAGGGCATTTAAACAGGCAAGGCAGGATACAATGGAAACCAAAGAACCAGTAGATTATATGAAGAGGAAGTTGGCAGATCTGAAGCAGCACTCAAATGTACATAGCAAAATCCACAGCAGATTGTAACATAGTAACAGACTCTAACAACAGCTTGTGATTAGAGATGCTTGTTACTCGAACCGAGCAATTCAGAATGGAGCCTGCGAGCGTTTCAACCGGACGCTGATTCAGATGTTGAGAACGTTGGAGGAAGACAGCAAAGTCCGTTGGCCTGAATATGTGGCTGAATTGGTCTGGGTGTACAACAACCGAGTGCACAGTACAACCGGATACACGCCATATATCCTGCTGTTCGGACGAAAAGGACAAAAGATTACCGAGCTAAAGTTGGATCCAGAAGAAGACTACCCATGGATGGGGAAGTCTACTTGGGTCCGTGAACATCGACACCGGTTGCAGACTCTGCATCGGCTAGTGCAGACTAAGTTTCGGGAACTTGAGCGACATGAGACGATGCCCTTCGAGGGACAGCTCTCAAGGCCCGAGACCAAGTATTGGACAAGCGACCTCGAGGCAAGTTAGAGCAATGATGGGAAAAGTTCAACCTGAAGGAGAAGAAGAGGCACCTACCTGAATAGTTTACTGAAGTATGCTTCGTCCTTGCATGTCACGAGATCCCGAAAGAGAAGAGAGAGCGCCAAGTGTCCTCGAAATGCCCATTCCCACGGTTCTCGATAATGATGAAGAAGAACCACCTGCCTCATTCCCTGACATGGACAGCCCACTGCCCATCAGTTCAGTAGAAGTGCGAGGACCTGAAACTCCAGAGATGGCTCCTCCATGAAACTTGGACGTGCCCCCGTCCTCGACCACCCAACCCGACTCGACCACTCAACATGACTTATGCCATACTGAGTGAATGACAGCTGGAATACCTCGCAATCATTATGAACAGGAACAATTTATTTGGCAGCGGATCATTCAAATGGAGGAGTGTCAACGTCTGTTGCAAGAACTCTCGCCCATAGAATGGCGAGCTAAAGGAGAGGGGTAGTGAAAGAAGGAAGACTGGGCTGCGGGTACCTGTACCGAGCCGGGTCCAGAACTGTTGAGGCTGCGTCCCATGTTACCAGGGGGAAGGAATAGGGGACCGGATGGACCCAATGACCTGGGCCGGAGGGACGTGTTAAAAAGAAAAAAGTGCGCGCAGCAGCAGTGAGTTTCCCGCCAGGAGAGACTGAGACAGACGGGGTGCGTGCGCAGCATGCTCCGGAATCCGGGGAGCAGAGTCACAACGGGCTGCAGCTGACATCTCACGGGCACTGTATCAGAACTGTGAGCAGAGACAGGCCCATGGGCTCAGTTAAGTTTAGGGCCGCGCTCGTGCATAGAAGCGACGGCTGTGTGCAGGACCCAGCGATGCTGTCCCCTTTACTGACCTGTATACCAGAGACTGCACTTGACACTGGGGTTGTTGCAGCACCTGTGAATTTGGCTGCAAGAGTTTATGGACTAGGGGCCCAATGGGTGAGACCAGAGACCGCCCGTTGCCGCCAGAAGCTGGACCGGGAGCTGAGGATCCCCATCTGAGGACATTTCGCCTGCTGTCACGAAGAACTACAACCCTCAGCGGGACATTTGCGGCTAAGGAATCCCTGGACATGATAAGTTTGCTGAGTGAACTGCTGCTATTTTGCTGTTGGTGCTATTTCACTTTAAACATCCCCAGTTTAACTGTTTTTCTCACTGCCAGGAGTATCTTTACTGTTGCATCTTGCAACCTGCTTTCAACAACATAAAAAACAGGAAGGTGGCAATCTCTAAATAAAAGCTTACTTAACGCTTTGCAGTCTCAATTCTCAGACACAGAGGTATGTATAATTAGGCTTTAAACGGCCTTGGGACATTATGTCACATTGGATTTCCAGGCTACTTGTACAACTCAATGTGGAGCACAGCGATGGCTGACGGTCATAGGTGAAGAAAGAGACCCGACCCTGAAGATGATACAGGTGCTTAACACATGTAAATATTGGACTTTCAGCTGCGTTTAGCTGACAGTCTAAAGCCCCCATCACACACAGCGATCTCGCTAGTGAGATTGCTGCTAAGTCACTAGTTTTGTGACGCAACAGCGATCTCCCCAGCGATATTGCTGTGTGTGACATTCAGCGACGATCAGCCCCCCTGTCGGGTATCGCTGATCGTTGCTGAATGTCCTGGACATTTTTTTGATCGTTGGTCTCCTGCTGGCCAGCACGCATCGCTGCGTGTGGCAGGCAGGAGAACAGTGATCAGCTGATAACCAAGGTACCCGATGTGTACGTTTGATACCAGTGCGCTTCTGCAGGGGAGCTGGTAACCAAGGTACACATCGGGTTTCCAGGCACCGCGCAGCGCCTGGAAACCCGATGTGTACCTTGGTTACCAGCTCCCTGCACCAGCGGGCTGGTATCCAACGTACACTGCGGGTAACTAAGCGACGTTACCCGCAGTGTCGCTGTCCTGATGGCTGCCTGAGCTGCCTGTTTGGCAGCTCACCAGCGATCATGTAGCGACACACCAGCGATCCTGACAAGTGCATATCGTTGTCGGGATCGCTGGTGTGTCGCTATGTGTGACGGGGCCCTAATGTGCATGGGTGCACTGGTTGACTAATGGACTTAAGAGATGTTGATTAGACATGCCCAATTTCGTAATGCCAGTTTCTTTGTTCTCCCTGAGATAAGCTGTTGGCTGAGAGGCAGTCATTGGCTTTCTCATAGAGAACACAAGAGGGCTTGGCTGAATAAGAGCTCCTGTATATGGTAAAGTCAGCTGAGATTGTTGTCGGCTGAACGATCAGCTGAAGCATCGTTCAGCCTACAGCCATATAATGTGTATGACCAGCCTTACTCGTGAAAAATATCTCCAAAGTGCTGGCCACTAGGTGTCCACCTTATGTCTAGAATGCTTCTAATAATAATAATAAATGTATTTCTATAGGGCCAGCTTATTCCGCAGTACTTTACATTATAGAGGGGACTTGTACAGACAATAGACATTACAGCATAGCAATAAAGACACAGATCATAGCAGATACAAAGAGGAATGAGGGTCCTGCTCACAAGCTTACAATCTATGAGGA
>VIAB01001684.1:97679-116236 GCA_009801035.1 Oophaga pumilio | reverse complement strand
AAATGGCTGCAATGAAACAAAGAGTGAAAAATTTAAAGGGGACTTAATAATTTCCGCACCTACTATACCTGGAAAAATTGATGTTATTTCAAGGCCATATATTAATTGGATTTAGGCCACGTTCATGTGTTCAGTATTTGGTCAGTATTCTACATCAGTATATATAAGCCAAAACCTGGAGTGGAACAATCAGAGGAAAAGTATAATAGAAACCCGTCACCACTTCTGAATTCATCACCCACTCCTGGTTTGGGTTTACAGAAACTGATGTAATGTACTGACCAAACACTGAACTTGTGAACGTGGCCTTAGATTTCTCTTTTATTCGTTCACTTTGTATTTTGTTAATTGATAAAAAATAAACTATTAACACTTCTATTTCTGAAAGTATTCTTACTTTGCAGCATTTTTTCCACACCTAAAACTTTTGCACAGTGCTGTGCTTTGCTATTTTCTGAATCACAGATATACCTTTTTTCTGACAGTTTCTGAAAATACACATATACAGAAACTGACAGAAAAAAATCATTAAATCTGTAATTCAGAAAAAAGCAAAGCAAATCAAATCACCAGCAAAGATACCAAATAATAAATCAAATGTCAAACTAGGTCAATGTGTTGCTTTTAGCTAAACCTCTTTCCCTGCAGAGATTCTGCTTTAGATTTTGCCCTCTGACATACATACACAAATCACAAGCACAGATAAAATATTTTGATAGTAGAAATCATAAACAAAAACAGGAATTATCATAAAAGTGTTGGAAACATGGGACTTGAAGATCCCCATGCAGGGTCCCTCATCTGCCATGTGGAACACGGCTGGAAGACTTGCGCACAGTTGTGATTTGCACCTAGATGCTCACGTTCAAAAACGAACATACACTAGGAGCAACTATTAATTTATTTATGTTTCTCACTTATATAGCACCATTAATGCTATAGCACTTTACAGACATTATCATCACTGATCCTTTTAAGGAGAATCCAAATTACCCAGAGGAAACCCACACAACCTCGGAGAACATACAAACTGCATGGTAGGATTTGAACCCAAGATCCCAGCGCTACAAAGCAACAGTGCTAACTGCTAACCACTCAGCCACACTGTTATAGAATATACTACATAACTACAGGTGCTTCTCACAAACTTAGAATATCAGCAAAATGTTAATTTATTTCAGTTCTTCAATACAAAAAGTGAAACTCATATATTATATAGAGTCATTACACACAGTGTGATCTATTTCAGTGGTCCCCAACCTTTTTTGCACCAGGGACTAGCTTCAAGCAAGACCATTCTTCCATGGCTCAGCAGGGTGGGGATGGAGGTGGGACAGGGGTGGGGCTTTGGTCATATGTAGGTGGGGCTATGGATGGAGTTGTAGTATGTATAGCTTGATGGTCCCACACGTATAATCCCCCCTTGTTTAGTATGATGGTCCCACACATAGAATCCCCCCATGTATAGTATGATGGCCCCACAAAGTACTGATTGATATATATATACTGTATTTACTCGAGTATAAGCCGACCCGAGTATAAACCGAGGCACCTAATTCTGCCACGGAAAACTGGGTAAGCTTATTAACTCGAGTATAAGCCGGGTATGCATTGTCCCTTCATTCCTATCACGGTATGTGTGGTTCCGCCCGTCCTGTCCACCTCTGTGTGGCTCTCCCTGCTGTATGCATGGCTCCCCAGTCCCATCCTGTATGCATGGCTACGTTCCCACCCTCCCATCCTAGTATTCATGGCTCCACTCCCCACCCTCCCATCCTTGTATGCATGGCTCCACTCCCAGCCTCCCATCCTTGTATTCATGGCTCCGCTCCCACCCTCCTATCCTTGTATTCATGGCTCCTCTCCCACCCTCATATCCTTGTATGCATGGCTCTGGTCTCACCCTCCCATCCTTGTATGCATGGCTCCGCTCACACCCTCCCATCCTTGTATACATGGCTGGGCTCCCCCATCCTCCCCATCATACTTACCCTCCTCGCACCGTCGCTGAACTTCCATGCATCTCTATCCCGGCGCGTCAGCTTTTTCCTGTGCGGAGTGGTCACGTGGTACCGCTCATTAAGGTCATGAATATGTCTCCATGCCTATGGGAGTGGATTCGAGTTCATATTCATGACCTTAATGAGCGGTACTACATGACCGCTCAGCACAGGATGAAGCTGCCGCGGCGAGACAGGGTTGCAGGGACGAAAGGTGAGTATTGCTGTCTTCTGGAAGCCGGCGGCTGCAGCTGTCACTACAGTGCTACAGCCGCCGGCTCCCCGTGTGTCCAGCATTCTGAGCCGTGGCTCCGCGGACCGGCAACAAAACTCCAACGGCCCGGTCCTGGTCCGTGGACCGGTGGTTGGTGACCCCTGATCTATTTCAGGTGTTTTTTTCTGTTAATGTTGATGATTATGGCTTACAGCCAATGAAAACCCAAAAGTCATTATCTCAGTACATTAGAATAATTCACAAAAAACACCTGCAAAGGCTTCCTAAGCATTTAAAAAGGTCCAGTAGTCTTTTTCAGTAGGCTCCACAATCATGGGGAAGACTGCTGACTTGACAGATGTCCAGAAGCAGTCATTGACACACTCCACGAGGAGGGTAAGCCAAAAAAGGTCATTCCTAAAGAAGCTGGCTATTCCCAGAGTGCTGTATCAAAGCATATTAATGGAAAGTTAAGTGGAAGGAAAATGTGGTAGAGAAAGGTGCACAAGCAACAGGGATAACTGCAGCCTTGAAAGGATTGTTAAGAAAAGCCAATTATAAATTTTGGGGGATATTCACAAGGAGTAGACTGCTGCTGGAGTCATTGCTTCAAGAGTCACCACACACAGACATATCCAGGACATGAGCTACAAGTGTCACATTCCTTGTGTCAAGCCACTCATGACCAATAGACAATGCCAGAAGCGTCTTACCAGGGCCAAAGAGAAAAATAACTGGACTGTTGCTCTATGGTCCAAGGTGTTGTTTTCAGATGAAAGTAAATTTTGCATCTCATTTGGAAATCAAGGACCCAGAGTCTGGAGGAAGAGTGGAGAGGCCACGATCCAAGCTGCTTGAGGTTTAGTGTGAAGTTTCCACAATCAGTAATGGCTTGGGGAGCCATGTCATCTGCTGGTCTACCAGGAAATGTTAGAGCACTTCATGCTTCCCTCTGCCGACAAGCTTTTTGGAGATGGAAATTTCATTCTCTAGCAGGACTTGGCACCTGTGCATACTGCCAAAAGTACCAATACCTGGTTTTAAAACAACAGTATCACTTGTGCTTGATTGGCCAGCAAACTCGCCTGACCTTAACCCCAGAGAATCTATGGGGTATTGTCAAGTGGAAGATGAGAGACACCAGATCAACAATGCAGAAGAGAGAAGAGAGCTCTTGTCACAGTGATGGAGGAGGAAGAAGCAGCAGATGCGGTTGATGGGGAGGCCAGTGGTTGGCGAAGCCTACTAGGCCGCATTTTAGTGCAGTGAGATTCCCAGACTAAGACATGTTGATCACTCAGGTGCCTGTTCATGCACGTTATAGTCAAATTATTGTTTGCCTCTACTGAGTCTTATCTTACAAAGTTGTCAGATAATGTGAGTTAGGTCATTCTTTTCGGTCTCAAAAAAGGCCCCGGCTAGGCAACCCTTGCTGCACATGAGAATTGCAGACCCGCAACTGGTGCTGACCACAACCAGAGTTGTGGCTGAGGATACAGTGCTTGTCGTGTTTGCATCATTTCATGTTTGTGTGTCAAGCCATAACGTAACTTTCTTGTCTTCCTCCTCCTCTGTTGAGCTACTCAGCTGCGTGCCTCTGGGTTCACACTTAGTGGGATCTACAAACTCATAGTCTTCCTCTCAGTTCTGCCACTCCTCGCCCTGAGAGTCACCCTCCTTCTCTTCCTGCCCTGACAACACAATACAGTCCTTGTGCACCTTAGGTATCTTAGTCTCATCATTATCACCTACAACCCCGTGGTTTAACATCTGGTGATGAGGGTCTGGCTTTTGCTTGGACCCTATTTAGTCAGGCCCCAGATCCAAGTGGAAAAAATTTTGGCCATCGATGCAGATACTTTCCTCCTCTTGAGTCTGTGAATCTTTGGAGCAGACCTCTGATAACCATGGAATAGAATGTGCAAACAGCTCTGCAGACTCTTCCATCTGTTATTCCCCACAATCAGTTAGGCGGTTGGAGAGTTGTGATGCGGAGGGAAACAAGTGATATTGGGGTGCCACCTCTGAGGATTCTACTGTGTGTGATGTTAAGGTGGAGGAAGAGGAGGAGAGGCCACTTGATGCAGTGCTTGCCATCCACTGGAGCACATGCTCTTTCTGGCCCTCATCTACAAGGCGTAGATGAGGGCATGCCGCAAGCTCACTGTCTAAGGGGAAAACTGGACTCTGATCTCTCCATCAAAACACATATCCATGCCATTTCCACTTCCTGCAACTCAAAAATGTTTCCCGGATCTGTACATTCCTTAATCAAGAATCTGCAAAACCCCTAGTTCTTGCACTCATCATCTTCTGCCTCAACTACTGCAACCTCCTGATTTGTGCCCTCCCTTTTAACAGTCTTGCACCCCTTCAATCTATCCTAAACTCTGCTGCTCGACTAATCTAACTTGTCCCCTTGCTATTCCCCATCCTCTCCTCTCTGCCAATCCCTTCACTGGCTCCCCATTATCTAGAGACTCCAGTACAAAACCCTAACCATGACATACAAATCCATCCACAACCTTTCTCTTCCATACATCTGTAACCTAGTCTCCCGGCCGGTAGTTACCTGCTCGCAACCTCCGATCCTCACAAGATCTCCTTCTCTACTCCCCTCTTATCTCCACTTCGCACAATCGCATAATAGATTTCTCCCATGCACCCCCCTACTCAGAAACTCTCTACCCCAACATATCATACCCTCACCTACCATGGAAACCTTCAAAAGAAACCACCTCTTCTGACAACCCTACAACCTACAGTAACCATTGTTTCACCATACCGCTGCATAAGCAACTCTACTCTCACCTATTGTATCCTCACCCATCCCTTGTAGATTGTGAGTCCTCGCGGGCAGGGTCCTCTCCCCTCCTATACCAGTCGGTGACTTGTATTGTTTAATATTATTGTACTTGTTTTTATTATGTATACCCCTTTTCACATGTAAAGTGCCATGGAATAAATGGTGCAATAACAATAGATAATAATAATAATAATAATGCTGTGCGGCTGTCAAAGTCAGGGAGTCCATTAGCCCATCCAGTAACAGAAGATGTAAATGCTGTGTGATTATGCTATTTCTACTCTGGGGAAACTGATGCCACTTTAGTGGAGTGTGGCAATAATTTTTTGAAATGTGGAGACTCCAAGTTGGGTCACCTTCATGTGTGTTGCCTGTAGCAATCCCAGATCGGCGGGCCTGCACTTATTTTCAGTCAACTACTTGTGTTACTATCCTTACATTTTTTAACATTAGTGGTCTACCAAACTGATATTGGTGCCACCTGAGTGTGGTTATGCAAAAAAAGATGCTTGAGCTGTTGCATGATGTATCAGGGCACCCAGCACAGCAGGGTTACACCGGTTCTTCACCCACCTCTTCTTAAATTCAACCTAAATTCAAAGTTCTAAATGCTGGTCCAGACCCTGATACCTCATGCATGGTTCATGGCTGACTACTGCTGTGCCATTATCAAATTTCTACTGTTAGTCAATAGATGCCACTTTTCCTAGTGTATGCGCCTAATTGTTATAAATGTTTGGACTCCAAATTGGGTCTCCTTCATGTGTGTTACCACCTGGTGGTGGCGCTCATAGCAATGCTGTCATTTTGCTACATATAGGCGATCTGCTCATCGCCTATATGTAGCAGAGCCGATCAAGTAGTGGCAGCTTCTAGTCTCTCATTGAGGCTATTGAAGCATGCCAAAATTAAAAAAAGTGTTTTAAAAAATATGAAAAAAATAAAAAAAATATAAAAGTTTAAATCACCCCCCTTTCGCCCTATTAAAATAAAACAATAAAAAAAATCACACATGCACATATTTGGTATCGCCGCATTAAGAATTGCCCAATCTATCAATAAAAAAAGGATTAACCTGATCGCTAAACGGCGTAGCGGGAAAAAAATCTAAACGCCAGAATTAAATTTTTTTGTCACCGCGACATTGCATTAAAATGCAATAACGGGCGATCAAAAGATTCTATCTACACATGCATGATATCCTTAAAAACGTAAGCTTGGTACACAAAAAGTAAGCCCTCATCCGACCCCGGATCACGAAAAATGGAGACGCTACGGGTATCGTAAAATGGAGCAAAATGTTTGTTTTTTTTAGCAAACTTTTGAATTTTTTTTGACCACTTAGATAAAAAAAGAACCTAGACATGTTTGGTGTCTATGAACTTGTAATGACATGGAGAATCATAATGGCAGGTCAGTTTTAGCATTTAGTGAACCTATCCAAAAAGTCAAATAAAAAACAAGTGTGGGATTGCACTTTTTTGCAATTTCACCGCACTTGGAATTTTTTTCCCGTTTTCAGGTACAAGACATGCTAAAACCAATGATGTCATTGAAAAGTACAACTCGTCCCGCAAAAAATAAGCCCTCAGATGGCAATATTGACTGAAAAATAAAAAAGTTATGGCTCTGGGAAGAAGGGGAGCGAAAAACGAAAATGCAAAACCGAAAAAGGCTAAGGTCATTAAGGCAGGGGCGGACATATCATTGGTGCAACCTGTGCAGCCGCACAGGGGCCCAAGAGGTTAGGGGGCCCATTTCTACCTCCAAAGCAGGTGGAATTTTGCATTTTTATTAGCTCTTGGGCTGTGAAGGGCCCATCTATTATTCTTGCACAGGGGCCCTTTCCTGTCTGTGTCCGCCTGTGCATTAAGGGGTTAAGCTAGAAATGCTCTTCCAGACCATGTCCCATGCATCCATGGGACAGGGCCAATTGTTGCCATATTTCCTGGTGTCTGTCCCTAATTTGAGCTGTTGTGGCAGCTTTTTGGCCTTCTGAAGGTGTTCTGTATGCTTTTGGTTTTGACTTCCATTGAATTCAATGGGGTTTGGGTGTGTTCGATGAACTAAACCAGACTGAGCTTTGAAAAGTTCTCTCATCTCTATTTCCAGTAATCATATTGATATTAATAGAGAGTTAGCACAAGCGTTCCGAATAGAAACTCACCAATGGCGATGAAGGTCCTAACGGCAGGAACCACACATATGTGCATACAGTGACCTGCCTACAGCCAAAGTGCTGTAAAACGAACCACATATTCTTCTCTTTGTACTATATTATATGATAAAAAGCAAATATGAAATATTTATTTGGATGAATGTGGTTTGGTACAATAACTAAAGCGATTGTCCAGGATCTATAATAATAATAATAATAATAATAATAATAATAATTAGTGATGAGCGAGTAGCATTGTTGCTCGGGTGGTCTCCTAGTATTTTGGCGTGCTCGGAGATTTCGTTTTTCGTAGTCTCACCTGCATGATTTGCAACTTGTAGACAGGCTTAATACATGTGGGAATTCCCTAACAAACAGGCATTCCACACATGTATTCAAGCTGTCTAGCAGTCGCAACTCATACAGCTGAGGGACGAAAACTAAATCTCTGAGCACACCAAAATACTCGGAGATCACCCGAGCATGCTCGGGAAAACCCGAGCAATGAGTATACTCACTCATCACTATCCAGGATTAATTTAAAAAATCATCTGTTTTGCTCCCGAGCAGCACTGTGGTTGTGCTGCACTCAATGATTTTACATTATGCAGGTGACATTCACAAGCTCATGTAATACAAACATTTGGAATGACAGCTCAGTTGTAGTCACTTGAAAGCGGTTATGCTGTAGTACAAGACACAGCCCGAGAACAAGAGTGGCGCTATTTCTGAAATATGAGCTGGCCCAGTTTACCAAGTTTACCCCTTTGCAACCTAAGATGATATATGATTTAACTTTTTAGTTTTCGGCTTTAAGGATATGTGCATGCGGCATCTTTTTCAGTTGGATTTCGCCTGAAATCAGGGTAAAAAAGTGCTGAAAAACGATGCAAAAAAATGAATATAATGCACAGTGACGTCAAAACATCATTGCTGAGCACATGTTTCGGCTGATGTCACTTGAAAATCTTAAAGCGGTTAAAAGAAGAAATACGCTCAGTCCTCCAAATGAAGCAGCCTGATTTATCTACTTGAAAGTATGGATCAAAGATGGCAAATTGAGAAGTGAAGACAATTCAGGAAAATGACCGCCGTCGTTTTCTTGAAAAAGTCTGCGGTTCCGCCAGCGTTTTATAGATATCATGTGCACATACCCTTATTAAAAATTAAAAACAGAAGAGGCACAAAAATTTATAAATATAGAGTAGGATTTCTGCTCACTTGGTTGCAGTTGAGGTAGGTCCGGGAAGCTGTTTCATTAAAATGTCCAGGCAGGTTTATTAAGAAGGCATATACCACTCAGGAAACCAAACAAAAAAGTGGCCTTTTCCAGCACAAAGTGAAAACACAAAGTAAATAGTCCTTACAGGACTATGGGTTCGTTTACTCAGGTTAGTGTCCAGTTCTTTAGACCTTAGCACAGCCACACAGGAGATTCACACACCTCCAGATTCAGAAATTGAATGAGAAAATTGGTCTCCATTTTATCTTCTATTCCACGCCCCCGGGGTGGAAAATGTGCGCAGGTAGTCTCACCCATCTCTTTGCTCGTAAAACCCGGCTCTCATACGCCCTATTAACTCTCTCAGCACTATACTTGCCAGAGCATGCTTTCCTGGGCTTACATCACCGAAGCTACCAACCTCGATGACACATATCTCCCCTCAAGGATATATCTGACGGCCATCTTACAACAGTCAGGCCGAAAGAGTTGCAACCCTTGAAATTGTTCCAGAAAATGAAGTATTTTTCCCAGAAAATTAGTGCAATTACACATTTTTTTTCCTTTTTAGCGTATTGTAACAATAGAAGAAAACAAAGAAAAAACTGCAAATTGGACATAATTTCAAACAAAATCCCAAAATGGGTCTGGACAAAATTGTTGGCACTCTCAACTTAATATTCGGCAATGTTTTACCTCAAAGAAAGAATCAGCTGTGATCCCATGCTGTCCTGTCTGTATACTCTTTCCTCCCCTGCCCAGGAGCTGTGGTATGATCAGACCATGCCCCTGTACGGTCAGACACAGCCATTACACAGTACACAGCAGGGGCACATTTATAAGATTATCTCAGCACAGGAACATTTTCTTTAAACACTTCCAATTGTGGAAATAATTATTATTCAAAGATCCATTGATTAAAATGGTGATTAAAATTAACTTTGTTCATGGGAAAACCCCAATAAGTGATTATAACAGTGATCGTAGGTTAGAGGCAGTGCTGGCTGTACAACTCAGACACCATCTGCTATGCATGGAGCTTCCTCAGCTCCGGAGTCCGCTACATATGCTAATACCCAATGCTTGAAGTGCATGTACATCTCATCTCTGGAAGAGGTTAATGTTATGTTTCGGTAACTGAGGAGTGCAGGAAAAAAGGCAATACACCAGAGAAGTTGGAAACTATGAGATTGCAGTACCCTGACTAACCACCGCAACTAGAGGCAGCCGTGGAGCGTTCCTACGATGGTCCTAGACGCCTCGTCACAGCCTGAGAAACTAACTACACCTACAGATAGAAATAGGAAAGCTATCTGCCCCGGAGCAGAACCCCAAAGTCAATAGGAAGCCCCCAAACATGTAATGGCGGTTAGACAAGAGGAAACACAAACACAGTAAGAAAATAGTATGAGCAAATGCTGGGGCCCAAACTATCTAAATAGAAAAGGATAGGAAGGGTACTTACTGCAATCTCTAAAAACCCTGAAAACACACCAACAATACTAATTTCAAAAACACCTGAGATCACACGACCTCTGCCACCTAAATTAGCTCTCTGGTGAAGCAAAAGGAAAACAGCAGCCACTGAAAAAACTGGAAAAAGCAAAAGAACTTACATCAGTGGCTGTACAAAACTGAGAGGGCAAAAGCCCCCAGAAGGGACCCGAAGGTCCCCACAGAAAAGCAGGACAAAATACAAAAATATAGCAAAAACACAAAATAAGAAAATGTCTTATCTGAAAGCAGGAGATGCAGACACGACACAGCAGGCTACAAGGGAAACTGGAAAGAAGGATTCAGACCAGAACAATTGATCACCGGCAACCCTGATGGGGAAATGACTCCCTTATATAAGACCAATCCGTGGCACCTGATTCCCAGTCTTCACAATCCTCATTAGTACCGCTTGTAACCACCAGAGGGAGCCTCTGCTCAGAACTCATCCCAAACCAATTCACAACAGGTTAATATTCATTTGATCTAATTGCATTAACGATAAAATTAAAACTATAAATAGATATAAAAAAAAATCTTCCCTAAGTGTCACAAAAACCCAGTCATGCCCAAACCTCCTCTTCCTCACAGTCTTGTGTGTGACTATAAAACTAAGTGCAGCAGGAGCTTCCCCCCATTCTATCTGCAGTAGAAGAAAAAAATATAGCTAAGTTCCATTCTTGGTCTGAAGGCTCAGCGCTTAGGCCTCTTTCACACTTCAGTCGTGCGACGTCAGTCAAAATGTGAAAAAAATGGATCCGCCTTTTTTTTTGGCAGATCCGTTTTTTTCCCCATTGAGTTTCATTAGTGACGGATTTTGACGAATGGTTGTCCGTTTCATCTGTCATATGACGGATCCATCAAAAATTTGGCGTCCGTTGTGATTTGAAAATGGACACTGGGACGTTTTTGTGTGCGTCGAAATGGCGGACCATGACGGATCTGTTGCGTCCGCCGTTTTGAATAATGGACGCCTATGGGTGGCGGATCCATCCTCATCCGTTTTTGACGGAATCCGACGATGGATCCGTTCTTGTATGCATAAAATGCTGTGAACCCATTCAGGGGTCTCTCTCTCTCGTAGTTACTATGGCTTTGCTGTCCTGTTATCCGTAATGGCTTTCTTTGCTCTGGCACTGCAAGGGTTAAACCGCTTAATTGGACTCCTTGAGTTTGCTGTCTTGGGTGGAATCAGCTGTTCTGATTTTGTTACTCTCAACAGGTATAAGAATCCTCCACCTTGCCAGTGCTAGCGCATTTTGCCTGGTTTGGTGTTGGAGTAGTAGTTTGTGTTTGAAGTAGGCGCTTGAAGAGTTGTATCTTTATCATCATCTATTTGGTTACTCCTACCTATCTCTCCCCTACCTATCTCTCCCCTGTGTTCCACTATGTAGTTCTGTGGGTGTATTTGAGATTATGAGAAGGATTTGCCGAATTTCTGCTCCTAAAACCCAGTTTAAGTTAGTGTGATTATACTGATTTTTTGGGGAGCCGAAACTGACTAAATACTCTCCTCAAATACTCAAAATTTGGTTCTGGTAAGGTTTTAATGTACTGATGGTGGTTTTGCTGATGTATTTGTGAAAATATCGATTTAAATTTTTTTGCAGCCCTTGGGATTGGTTTAGTATGGTAATGTGGCCCTTGGTCCAAAAAGTGTTGTGCACCCCTGATTTAATATGTATGGGGTCCTATATTACTTAATTTAATTTAAACATTACATTTAGCAATTCTTTCTAAGAAAATGAACACAGGAAGGGATATGGAGAACAAGTCCGATTCCAGAAATGATCTGTATTTATCCCTTTTCCTGGTTTCGATAACACAGATAGGTTTGTAATTATAGATGATGAAAGGTTACTGTGCGCGCACCTCTGACACCAATCTGCGAGGATCAGAGGGAGGCTTATCGTCAGCGTCAGAGGTGGGAAGAGGAGCTCTTGTATCTTGACTTCATGGCAGAGATAAACGCTTTCACCTACAGTAATTGATGAAACAACGTTGTTGTAGGGTAGAAATATCTACTTGTCCTTTGTGGGCGTCAGAGTGTTCTTTTTGTAAAATGATTACAATATATAATATATTATTAAAGCGAGGCAATAAAAGTATGCTGGAATTGTATTTACTATTAAAGACTTATGCATGCTCAATAAAATGTCAGGGATCGGTTCCTACCCTGTGCGGCCAATGTAGGAGCTAACAGTGAGTTATCCTCAAACGAACATTTTTGACTATCCAATACATAGATATTGTTTATGGCATCCTCTTTCAGGATTGTTTCAGGAGGAAAACAGAATGTTCATACTACTATATACTAATAACAACTATTTTCTCCATAAAGGGAAATTCTGTATTAATTAAAGCAGATTTTACCCGTGAATTGAGAATTTTGAAAATGAAAGATCCATCAAGGAGGAGAAAAAAGAAGACTTCTCTGATAAGATTGCTTATTTTCATGAGTACTATTGACTCAACAAATAAAAATTAAAACAATGGTTACTCTTAGAAGCAAATCTGACAGTAGATGTGTGCTTTGTAATCTGAAGACAGCATGATGTATGGAGTGAGACACTGATTTCAGTGATGTGTCACTTATTAGGCTTTGTGCTGTTGTTTCAATATAACAAGTGTATTATTAGCAGGAGTTTATCACTCCCAAACAAACTGCCCATGTGTATCCTGGTTCAACCACACCCCCAGTAGTGATTAGCAACTTATTGTCAATACAGTCAATGTATACAAAAATCTGGGGTGTGGGAGGGGGCAGCATTCTGAGCTCTGCTACATGCTACATCTAAAAACTCTGACTGTGTCACAATTGCTGCACCCAGTAAACTAAGTGATGCAATCCTGGAATCAGGGTCACTTTCTCTACATTATGCTGCACTCATATGAGGTAGCAAAAACCTGTTGACAGATTCCCTTTAAGCAAAACACATGTCAATAGTGTAGACAAAGATCGCTTGTGGAACTAATGGTGTCAGCAGAACTGATAGCAGCATCATAGGATGGAGCACATTGGCACTGGATGTGTGATGGAGAGGGAGGATTCCCGATTATGTGGATTCTGCTCTAAAAATCATAGATGTGATAAAATATATATACAGTAGCAATCAAAATTATTTGCCCCCACCCCGCCCCAGGTTTATTAGCAAAATTTACAATCTTTCTGCTGTTTACAAAAAAAAATTGACTAAAGAAATTTAAATACATGAAAACAGCTAATATATCAAGTGGTTTGTCCAAATTCAGCACGAAATGCCACTTTTACAAACTGGTGCAGTCTCAGAATTATACAACCCCTTCATGACAAGTGTCTGGTACTTAGTAGAGCCCCTCTGGCTGTTATAACCTGCTGTATAGGTAATGCACAGCCAGACACCGGATTCTGGCAGCGTTCCTGAGCACTCAGCCCATTTCTCATGGAGAATGGCTTACAAGTCATTAATATCATTGTGTTTTATTTGTTTTCGAGTTTTGTTTTATCACCCTATTGTCCGAAAATGTTTCTAAAAAACAAAAATTGGAATCTGATGTACTAAACATCAACATTTTTACCCCCAAATAACAGCATTTTTTTAAAATAATAATTCAAAAAATATTCTTTATAATTAAGGTTTTTGAAAAATTTTGAATCATTTTATCAGGTTCTGTCCCCTCAGCTGGCACAGGAGGAACCCAACGTGACCCATCCCGGATAAGTCTCTGCATCCTAGCCGGCATTATTCACTATTGGGGTGCAGTCCTCCCCACTTTTTTCTTTTTCCGCCCCGCTGATAGTTGCATCATACAGTCACACTGAGTGTCGGCTAAGGAGGTGAAGACAATTGGGGATGGATCATATTGTACAATGACACCTCGAGTTAAGAAAATACAGAACTTCCGATCCCCGTAGAAACTGGTAAAATAATTCAGATTTTTTTTTTATAAAGATCAATTAGAAAGATAATTTTTTTCAAATTGTTTTTATTTTTTATCACTTTCTAAACATTTTTTATACTCCAGATCACCTGCATAAAATTTCATAAGAATCCAATGGCAATCCCCTTAGCCCGGACCATTGATTGGAGATGCGGCACATGGACCTCACAAGTAACGTAGTGAATGAGACAAGTAATGGGCACCATTGTGGGGCTGAGTAGGACTCGTTGACTGGCCTGTGTATTGGAGCACAATTCCTAGGACACAGGGGCGGACATATCATTGGCGCAACCAAGTAGGGGCTTGAGCGGTAAGGGGGCTCCATGTCAACCTGAAAACAGCAAAGAGCTTTTGTCATAGCAGAATTATTGGACTGGAAAGGGCTAATATTCCGTTCTTGCGCAGGGGCCCTTTTCTGTTTGTATCCGCCAGTGCTAGGACATACAGTCACAGAGGTAAAATCTGGACTAGCTCCATTACAGGAACATTGCTTTATCCCCCCAGATTCCTTGGTTGTAAAACCTCCTCCGTTCCACAATAGACAAAAAGAGGAAAAATGCACAAAAGACGTTACAATAATACATAACGGCAAGCAAAAGAGTTTTGGAGCTCATAAGACAATGAACAAAAAGGGAAGCAGATAGCAGCCGCATATTATACCGTCTCACTGATCAACTGTGATTTATTACTTCATTTCTACCTGCCATACGGACTATAAGAAATACGTATTTTTCAGCAATATTTTATCCTGATGAAAATGCATTGCATAGTCTAGAAACTGTATGTAATACCCAGTATATTGCAATGCAAATGCTGACCTTATGTCGCCATAAACTCATACATGAATGAAATCCGAGAGATAAATGACGACGGGAGAAGCTACAGTCTCACATCGGTGGGATTTAGTTTTTTTTTTGTTTGTTTCTCAGAATGAACATGGCAAAAAAAAAAAAGATCATCAAGAGAGAAACTAAAAGAATCAATTTATCCTGGTGGAAGGGAGGCTGGATTTTGATTCAGAAAAACAGCAAAACGACAAAATAAGAATTCCATTCCTGGTATATAAACGTACTCCAATGAGAAAACGAAAATCCTTTTTTAAAAAGCCAGTGTGAATTTTTCAACTTGTGCTAAATAAAAGTAATTTGACACTGTAAATCTTTGAATGCAAGGACCTCTTATTATAGATCGCATTTTCGTACCTTAGAAACTATTAAACAGAAGATGAATGGAATCTGTAACCAGGTTTTTGTCACCTAATCTGAGAGCAGCGTGATGTAGAGACAGAGCCTCTGATTCCAGCGATGTGTCACTTGCTAGGATGCTTGCTGTAGTTTTGATAAAATCATTGCTTTAACAGCAGAAGATGATCACTAGAGGACTAGTCCAGCCACGCCCCCTCCACTGATTGGCAGCTTTCTGCTCATGCACAGTATACACAGGAAGCTGCAAATCAGTGGTGTTGGCGGGGTTAAACAGAGCTCAGCATTGAGAGCACTACTAGATCTGCAGCAGAGAAAACTGTGATTTTATAAAAACTACAGCAAGCAGACCAGTAATCGACACATCGCTGGAATCAAGGTTTCTCTCTCAGATGGATATCAAAAACCTTGTGACAGATTCCCTCTTAATAGTGTGTGTTTGGTGCTTTACGTGGTGAGCAAGACACATGACTATAGTGAGAAACCTATAGAAAGGAAGTCGGTAGGAACTAATCAGCCATCGAGGAGCTTGCCGGTGGGCTGCGACAAAGACAGTGACTGAAGCCTGAGAAAGAGAATAAGCCCGGGTGCTGCTATGCAAATCGATGAGACAGAGTGTAAAATGGGTCCCAGAAATTGGAAACGTTTAACAGTTGATCTGCGGGGACACCAGGTGTCGCAGCCTGACCGATCAGCCATTGATGACCGATCCCGAGGACAAAGTAGTGGACAACCTCTTTAAGGATTCTAGACATGGACTGTGAGCACGTGTCTGTCAAAGACTCTAGTTATCATACAAGTGTTGCTGTTAGTATCCATTCAGTTTGACCATCCGCCATCTTGTTGTAGTTTCTGGCTACTGGTCTGTGTTCCCCTGGTGCTGGGCTTGTCGTTGGTCAGGTGATTGTATCACCCTTTATTACCCTGCATCTGCCTCCCAGTCCTTGCTGGACATCAGTGTTAATCCGCTTGAGTTCTGGCTAGAAGCTTTGATAGCTTTGTGCTATACTTTGTGCAGTTCTGGTAACTCTAGTTCTGCTTGCTTAGTCTTTTTGTTTTTTACTTTTGTTTCTGCAGCTTCCTCTATTTCCCTGCTAGGAGGTTACCA
The DNA here is from genome assembly GCA_009801035.1 of Oophaga pumilio. Taxonomy (NCBI): domain Eukaryota; kingdom Metazoa; phylum Chordata; class Amphibia; order Anura; family Dendrobatidae; genus Oophaga; species Oophaga pumilio. Next base: position 100,111 of record VIAB01001684.1, on the reverse strand, counting down.
GTGTTTTGTTCCTAGTCCCTAGATCTTTCAGGGATCCCCTTCCCCCACCTTCAGGTATTTGCTTGAGTCTAGACTAGGATCGTCGGTGGGTCTATTCGCAAGGAATAGGTCTCCCGCTCCATCTTAGGGATCGAGTCTAGTTCTAGAACAGGGTCAGATTCTCCTCCGCTCTATTCCTGAGTTGCAGACCCATAACAGTTGCCAGTTTACACACAAGGCGTATACTAAGTTGTGTGTGGTCAGCGGACAATTCCTAAGAAAAGTAGCGGTGTAGGGGTCGTAAAGGTCTTTGGAGACCACACGGCACAGTGTACAATGGCCTTTGAATAAGACCTAGTTAGGCTATGCTGTCATGAAGCATTTAATTAGTAATTTTACATTTTTTTACATTTTTCTTCTAACACATCTGCGACATTTCAGCAGGAGTGCCATCCCCTTTAGAGTGTTGCGGTTATGCTCTGTGACCTATGATGATATCATTTCGCCACAATATACAGAAAAAAACTGCGGCCATCGCTTATTGTGGATGATGGATCCTGTGTTATCGGCATCCAGCTTTAAACTATTTATTAGCATCTTGCCGGTGAAGAAAATATGACGACTGCTGAGAAATGATCTCGACTAAACAGGAAGTCTCGGCCAAATAAGAGGCTCAGTGAAAACAGCTGATTTCAGGATTTCTTAAAAACGATATAATGACACGGAACATAGGGAAAAAACTTAAAGAAAATAAAAGTTTAATAAATAACCATTGAATTTAAACAATAGTTCAATTTCTGACCATACAAGGGTCCCTTGATGAAAAGTTGATTATAGGGTGTCTTACTACTGCACCAAATTATTAATTACTCTGCAGCGCCATCACAGGAGAAATGAAGCATTACATGGTCTAACGGGAAATCAGTGGGCTTATATGGTATTTCTTGGGCATAATGTAGCTCTGGTTTTGTAAAAAAGTTCATTGGTGAGGAGCAAACGTAGTCGGATAAGGCCTCTTTCACACATCAGGTTTTCGCCGTCAGGCGAGTTCCGGCATTTTTTCTTAAAACAAAATCTAATGCCGGATCCATTTTTTCCCATTGACTAACATTAGTGCTGGATCGCGCCGCATGGCCTTGCGGTGCGTCCGGTTTTTGCAGGATTCGGCTAATTGTCTCATTCCAGCGTCTGGAAAAAACGGCTACTGTAACGTTTTTTGTCTCCGGCGCTTCCGGCTTTTTGTTACAATGAAAGTCTGTGAGCGCCGCAATGCGCCGGATCTGGCAAAAGTCGGATCCGGTGGCAGGATCCGTTTTTTTTTGTCTGAGCATGCTCAGAGTAGCCCAGCCCACAGCAAACATATATAAACCATGCCAGTGGGACCACACTCAGCCATAACCATGCAGCCATCCAGCAAGAAAGGAGCCAGCCGCAGGAGAAGACAGGAGGAGGAGGAGAACAGACCAGCACCACCACCACCAGCACCACCCCAAGACATTTTGTCCATGATGCAGCCGGGAGCAGACGCCAGACGGTAAATATCACAGACAACCCCTTTCAGCCAGGGCCATGCAATATCAATATATTCATGGCCTTTTTTTCTCTTTATTCCACAGCAGAAGCCACCCAACAGGACCAGCAGCATCCTCAGCAGCAGCACCTCCACCACCAGGACCCCAAGAAATGGAGTCGGAGAGTGCGGGAGCAGTCGACAGACGGTAAATATCACAGACAACCCCTTTCAGCCAGAGCCATGCAATATCAATATATGCATGGCTTTTTTTTTCTCTTTATTCCACAGCAGAAGCAGCCCAACAGGACCAGCAGCATCCTCAGCAGCAGCACCTCCACCAGGACTCCAAGAAATGCAGTTGATGATGGAGAGTATCGGAGCAGAGGCCAGACGGTAAATATCACAGACAACCCCTTTCAGCAAGGGCCATGCAATATCAATATATGCATGGCCTTTTTTTCTCTTTATTGCACAGCAGAGGCCGCCCGACAGGAGCAGCAGCACCACAGCAGGACACGTCTTCTTCTTCTGGGAGCCCTCCCACTCATCGTCAGCATTTATATGTAAAAAAAAGTTTGTTTGTTTTTTTTCACAATCCATCTCTGTGAGCTATATATTAATTGCATTATTTTTTATTTATACCAGGAAACTCAAGCTGAAGAGGAGCTCCCAGAAGAAGAACGAAGGGGTGGAGAGATACCCAGAGTGGGCTCGCAATTCGTAAGTTTCCTGCATGCATTGCTGAAACACAACATCACACTACACACAACACATAGAAAACAATTTAGTACAGACATCACACTGCACCCAAACACATATGCCTACATCCAAGCACATAATTTTTTTTCTTTCTTTAGAGTCTTCTGAATCTGGTGCTCGACCAAGAGGTCCTCGCAGTGCTTCTGTGTGGCCCAGCTATGTCAGGCACACATAATCCAGG
>VIAB01001684.1:58522-71465 GCA_009801035.1 Oophaga pumilio | reverse complement strand
CACCACACACAGACAGCACTGCACCACTCTCTCACACACACACAAAGAAAAGCACCACATACACACACACAGGCACGCAGGCAGACAGACAAACACACACTCACCCACCTCTCTGCACGTGCCCCCCAGCCACAGCACATCCTGGCAGCTTCCTCTCTGAAACAGCTGCACTGAATAATGACGTCATCCAGCCGTGCTGTGTCAGACAAAAAGTACCGGGCAGGCGAGCAGGAAGGAGGACAGCATCAGATCCCTGCAGTTCCGCTCCGGTCCCAAGCTGCAGGGATCGTAAATAGGGTTCACTGCCCTTTAGGGGCCCTCCTCCAGGGCCCCGCTTCAGCAGCACCAGCGGGCAGTGTTAGCTGCAGCTTGTGGCTATTAAAGAGAAATGTTATTCGCATGAGGGTGTGGGGAAGCGTGAATATTAATTTCTCTTTAGCAGCGGGGACAGGCTCTTGTCTCCAGCTGCTGCTCTGCTGGCAACGGGAGGGCCCTCCTTGACACAGGGGCCCCATAGCAGCTGGGTGTGCTGCTATTAGCGACACACCACTGACTGGGGGCCCCTGGAGCAGTGGAGGCCCTAGGCAGCTGCTGGCCAATATGCCAGCAGGTGACAGAGCCTCGGCTTACCGGAGAATCCTCCAATTCTCCAGTGGGCCATTACAACCCAGTTTGGGGAGACATGTCATCTGCTGGTGTAGGTCTACTGTGTTTTAGCAAGACCAAAGTCAGCGCAGCCATCTACCAGGAAATTTTAGAGCACTTCATGCTTCCCTGTGTAGACAAGCTTTTTGGAGATGGAAATGTCATTCTCCAGCAGGACTTGGCACCTGTCCACACTGCCAAAAGTACCAATACCTGGTTTAAAAACAACAGTATCGCTGTGCTTGATTGGCCAGCAAACTCACCTGATCTTAACCCCATAGAGAATCTATGGGGCATTGTCAAGAGGAAGATGAGAGACACCAGACCCAACAATGCAGAAGAGCTGAAGGCAGTAATTGATGCAAAAGGAGCCCCAACCAAGTAGTGAGTGCATTTATTGAGCATACATTTCAGTAGGCCAACATTTCGGATTTTAAAATCAATTTTTAAGCTGGTGTACGAAGTATTCTAATTTACTGAGATAATTACTTTTGGGTTTTCATTGGATTTAAACCATAATCATCAACATTAACAGAAATAACGAGTTGAAGTATATCACTCTGTCTGTAATGACTCTATATATTATATGAGTTTCACTTTTTGTATTGAAGAACTGAAATGAACTAACTTTTTGATGATATTCTAATTTTGTGAGAAGCACCTGTATATAATATGAAATTTGGATTCTGGGGAGAATCACGATCCAATTTCTCGGTAATTCATTTATAAGGTTACCCTGTGTTAAATTAACGTTGAGTTTTTTAACAACCACTTTGTGAGCATATTACGACTTCATCTAATTATCTTAATTAAATATGTTCTAAATTCCTAGCAAACAGAATTGAATGACATTAGCAAAGCTCTGCCTTTTATCAGCTTTACAAAATTAAATGTTGTCATTGAAAGAACAAGCTACGTGCACTGAACTGTCAAACTTCACATAATAAATAATACGCTGCCATCGGCAGAAATGCTTTACCTGGTCCGATGCAAAATGATGCAATTACACCCAAAATGCAGACAATGCTAATGTACGGTATCCACGATGCCCGATCCTATTAACAAAGCAAATATTTCAAAATATAAAAACACCAATGACAATACATGAGGCTACAACACTGCTTAAAAGAGGACCTGTCACTTGCTCAAAAATATTGAGATAATTTCTCGTAAATATCCCTGAGCTCCCCTGACTCTAACGCTGATTTCCATTCTGTGCTACTTTGCTCCATTGCAGACATATTTACATTTGTTTATGGTGGAGCGCAGCATGTGAAATCTCTGCTTGCAGCCCAAAAGGGGGTTTCTTCATAGCTTTCTCTTCCCTCCCAAATATTGTCAATCACAACTCAGCAGCTGATCTTTAAGTCTCAGGAGCTTATAAGCTGTTTAACTAATTTTTTTTTTTTTTAGCAACCAATATGTTCTCTTCAAGATACTATTTAACTACATTTCTGGCAATTTGACACTTGGAATTGCAGAAATTTGAAAATCCAGAACTTTTTCTCTAGTTTAAAACTCAAAAATTATCTATAATTTCACAAACACACAATTTTACAAAAAAATTTATTCTGTGCCCCAAATAGAATTTTATTTTTAGAAAATCTAATTTTCTATAAAATAAAAACACTTTGTGTCTCAGAAAGTACAACATATTATTGGTTGTCACATTTTGCCTTAAATTTATAGTATTTGTATCAAAAAAGTGTTCTGTGCAACATCTAGGTGGGCTCCTGTCCTGGGCAGCAGTTCTAATGACCCACCAAAATTTGAGCTGAAAATTTCACATTGGAAATGGTGAAAATTCCTGGGGCTCATTCAGACATCCATTTTTTGTGCACAAGTGCTATCTGAATTCTTCACGGATAGCACTTGTATTATATTAGTGAATACAGTCATTCACATGTCCATGATTTTTCATGGACTGAGCTGTCCACGAAAATAGCAGAGACATGCCTGATGTTGATCAGAGTGTCAGACCAAAATAAGCAATGCAAGTCTATGCTTTGTGAAAAAATTAGACCGCTCAAATGTGGTCCAATTCTCATGGACTGCAAGACAGGAAAAGATAGAAAAACCTTTTTTCCTTTTCACACAAAGGGAACACTGCTGGAACAGCACCGACACTGGCTCTCCCAGGGATTGCGTGACATTCTAATGTCATGTGATCCCTGTGGCCAATCAGCACTGGCTTCACACTCCAAGTCTTTGGTTGACTCACATACATCTGGAGGAAGTGAAAGAGCAGCGAGCAACAGCTGTAACAGTACCAGAGGGAGTATAGTTGTATTTATTTTAAAAGGGGGAAAATAGCGATTGAGAACGAGTTGAGTGGACAACATATACATATTAAAAACACAAGTGAAAAGCCTTTCTTAAGAATGGCTTAGGGCCTAGGAATAAGTCTAGTTTAAAGTTTCAATTCAGAAAAAAATGTAAAATAACTTGTGAAAAACTAGTCATACAACATCTTATGGAAATCTACTTAAATACAAACAGAAAATTCTCACCTGGAAACTCAATGATATAGTCAAGATTCCGAAAAACGTTGTCATCAACCCAAAACCACCAATAAGAAGAACCCTTCTTCCAAGTTTTTCAACAGTCATTCCCTAGAGATATGCACGAAAATATTCATATCATTAAATGCTGAAATCACAATACAAACCCTTACATAGCAAAAAATAGCAAACAAACCTTTCCTGACAAGGTCATTTTTTGGTCTTTGTGCTTGAATTGATTTCCTCCCCTTCTTTGACAAGACACTGTAACTTTTTTGCATGAATGGTTGTTGTGGACGAGTTATATTTTTGCATGACATCATTTATTTTTTCATATAATGGACTGAGAAATAGGAAAATTTTCAAGTGGGGTTGTGTAGTGAAAAAATTGTACCGTAATTCTGTCGCCTATTTTAGTGTTTGCAGTCTTTAATGTCACTTCGATAAAGACTCCAGTTCATATCAAATGTAATATGTAAAAAAATGAAAAAAATTCCTTATACCCACCTTACCGCTCACCTCTCCGGCCCCTCTATTTTGTCACCTGTCCGGACCTTTTGAACATCTTTTGACCCCTGTCGCGAATGCTGAAATCTCCTTGTCTTTCATACTTAGTTGTGACTTCCAGCTCTGATCAGACCCAGGAGGGTTCTGCGGCAATAGTCTCAGGGCATGAGGTGCTTCATGACCTTGCCCGTGCATGAGAAGAACCATCCTGCGCCTCATCAGACCTGGAAGTCTAGGCGAAGTGCAATGAGGACTAGATGGGAGCAAATTCCAAAACAAAAATCTACATTTTAGCTAACGCGGAGTTTTGAAAGAATCAAGTTGTCAAATTTATTTACTCTTCGCAACATTTTTTTTTTTGAGGAGACTAGATTTTTTTTGGAACATGGAGAGCATAAGACCAGTTGATCAATTTTTATACTATTTTTTAGGGTGTTAAGGTGTCCCAAAAATGCAGATCAGTATTTTTTTACTTTTTACAATTGTGGTGATAACAAATATTCCTTTTTTTTTTCAGAAATGGAAAAGGATAGTAGGTGATTTGAACTTTTTCAGTTTGGTTCTTCATAATAGTACAAACAATGGTGAACAAAAGCACCCCACTTCCCCAGACTGAAACACTTCATCATAAATGGTAGCGATCAAAACTGTAATTTCTTCCGTTAGGGGTTTGCTCATATCTGGGTATAAATACGCCAAGTGCGATGTGATAAAAAAATCACCTTGCATTCGCACCAATGTTATTCAAAGAGGAAGTGTTCATCTGTCAGTATTTCCTCAGCTGGAATCGAGTAATAAATTGCAGCATGCTGCGTATGGCGGCTTATATCGGCCTACGCTAGCCAATGCATGTCAATGGGTGAAAGAAAAAAATCAAACGGCACACAGACCATTCGAATGTTGTTCAATTTTTACACACACATTTCAAAGGAACCACGAAATTTCACTAGCCAAGTAAAGGAAATTCACAGCCAGAACCCTCAGAATAAATAGTTAGAGAGATAAGATAAACAGAATAGATAGATATCCTGTAGATATATAAATTCACAACCCCCCTATATATAATAAACTTGCACCCTTTAGTGCCTTTCATGAGGAGTTTAATGTACAGCTTTCTAGGCTTATTTAACCCCTTCATGACCAGAGGTATTTTCGTTTTTGCGTTTTCGTTTTTCGCTCCCCTTCTTCCCAGATCCAAAACTTTTTTATTTTTCCATCAATATGGCCATGAAAGGGCTTATTTTTTTGTGGGACGAGCTGTACTTTTGAAAGGCAGCATTGGTTTTAACATATCGTGTACTGGAAAATGGGAAAAAAAAATTCCAAGTGCGGTGAAATTGCAAAAAAAAAGCAATCCAATTGTTTTTTGTGTTGCTTTTTTACTAGGTTCATTAAATGCTAATATTGACCTGCCATTACGATTCTCCAGGTCAATACAAATTCATAGACACCAAACATGTCTAGGTTCTTTTTTTTATCTAAGTGGTGAAAACAAATTCCAAATTTTGTAAAAAAAAAAAAAAAAATTGCACTATTTTCTGATACCAGTAGCGTCTCCATTTTTCGTGATCTTAGGTTGGCTGATGGCTTATTTTTTGCCCGCTGAGCTGACGTTTTTAATTATATCATTTTGGTGCAGATATCATCTTTTGATCGCCCATTATTTTTCTTTTTTCTCGTTACGTCGTTTAGCGATCAGGTTAATCCCTTTTTTATTGATATATCAGGCGATTCTGAACGCGGTGATACCAAATATGTGTATGTTTGATTTTTTTTTATTGTTTTATTTTGGATGGGGCAAACAGGGGGGTGACTTGAACTTTTATATTTTTTTATATTTTTAAAAGCATTTTTTTTTTTTTACTTTTGGCATGCTTCAATAGTCTCCATGGGAGACTAGAAGCTGCCATAACCAGATCGGCTTTCCTACAGACAGGCGATGATCAGATCGGCTGTATGTAGCAGAATTACTCACTTGCTATGTGTGCTCATAGCAAGTTGGCATTGACAACCATAGAGGTCTGTAGGAGACCTCTGGTTGTCATGCCAACCCATCGGTGACCCGCGATCATGTGACGGGGTCAAAGATGGGTGGATTTCTGGTGAGATTGCCGGAAGCGCATGTTAAATGTTAACACAATTCCACCTGTTCCGGGCACATGTCAGTAGTTCAAAACTACTACTACTACTATTAGGCCGGGATCACACATGCGAGGAAATTGTCCGACACTCGCATGTGAAATCCCAGCTCTGGCGCCGGCACTAGGGAGTGGAGCGACAGCTGCATAGAAATACATGCAGCCGCGCACTCCACTCCCGAGTGCCGGCGCCAGAGCTGGGATTTCACATGCGAGTGTTGGACAATTTCCTCGCATGTGTGATCCCGGCCTTACGCCTGATGTCGAAAAAATAAAAAAAATAAAAATAAAAAAATGACGTGGTGTTCTCACTATTTTTTGAAATCAGCAAAAGTAAAGCAGACAGCTGGGAGCTTATTTTATCAGGCTGGCAAGGTCCATGGTTATTGAGCCTTTTCCAGTCTAAAAATACCAGCCCGCAGCCACCCCAGAAGTGGCGCATGACAATAGATGCACCAATTCTAACGTTTTCCCTTCACTCTTCCCGATTTCCTTAGTGCGATGACAATCAGGGTAATGGGGCTTAGGGTTGAAGTCAGCTGTGATTTGTCAAAAATCCCAGCTACCATCAAGCCCTATGGTTAGTAATGGAGAGGTGTCTATCAGACACCCGCATTACTAACCCAGTAATAAAAAAAATTACACCCACACCAAAAAATACTTCATTTGAATAAAACTCCCCAACACTTTCTGTGGTTTACCAATTTATAAAAAAAAACATGCAGGTCCACTTAGTCCAAGGAATCCAACTTAGTCCACAAATGAAAGAGATATAAAAACAAGACACTGTCCCTCATTCACCAATTTAATAGGAAAGAAGGGTCTCACGCAGGTCTGATGTTGTCCAGTGCTTCTCTTGAAGTTACCAGATTCCATTATTGAAAGCATGTAGAGCGTCGTTCTGAGCCTCCATAGGCTTTTATCAGCAGCCACTTCCAGCTCACGCTGCACTCTTCTGCTTTGAACAGCGGTGACGTCAGTAACGATATTGCTCTTCAAAGTCTCCAGTTCACGCTACCCTCTGATGCCACCGCTGTTCAGAGCCACTGGGTCTCGCATAGTGTAGCATGAGCCAGGAGTGGCTGCTGCTAAAACCCTAGGGAGACTCAGAACAAGGCTCCATAGTCTTTTATCGATGGAATCGGGGAATGTCTAGGGAAGCACTGGAGTACGTCGGACCTGTGTGGGACCCATATTTTGTCATAAATTGATGAATGAGGAACAGTGTCTTGTTTTTATTTCTCTCTTTTTATGTTTTTAAGGTTTCTTTTTGTGGAATACTAGGTTAGTAATGGGTCTATCTGACTGACACCTCTCCTCTACTAACATAAGGGCTGGATGGCAGCTGTGTTTTGGGACAATTCACAGCTGGCATTAACCCAAAGCCCCATTATGCCAATTGACAATGCATCTATCTTTCCATTATCATTATTATAGTATGTAATAGATGTTGTTAAAAATGCATTGCATATGAAGGCTAGGTGAGAAAAAAAAAACACACACTCGCATAGCACTCTCATGTCATACGCATGACACTTGCCAATGTTTCTGGCTGTGAATCTGAGCAATTTTATAAGCGCAGACAGGTAGATGCTGGCTTTTTTTACACAGCTGGCACTCACAGTGTATGAAACAGATGTTGTCATGGGTTTACCGCAACAGAGAGAAGCCAGAAGACTGCAGCGTCTGATTTCTCCTACTCCTGCAATGATTAGAAGCGCTTCACCTTCATATTAAATTGTGCAAGGTTCTGTTAGCAGTGCAGTGGTTAATCTGTTCATTTAAGAGATCCTGGAAGCTTTCCTGTGTTAATGCTGTCAGCTTTTCACTGTTAGCCACTCCCATCTCCTATATAATCTGGGCCCAGGCTAGCACTCATTGTCAGAGCAAGCTTTTGGTGCCTGGCTGGAAGTTGTTGTTGGTTATTTGAGGCATTTGGTGGATTTATCTGTGACTGATGCTAAGTTTTGAGTGTGTGATAATTCCACTTCTTCTCCTACTTTGATTTAACCCTATCCTCCACTCCCGATGCATTCCTCTGTTGTCTGTGTGAGTATATTTGTATGATTGTGATTGGTATTTTTTGTTATTCTTGTTTGTATTACCTTGATAGTCTGGTTGGTGTATTACTGTGCACTACAACTACACCCCTCTTCCTTGAGTAGTGAAAGGGTACAGACTGAGGGCAGATCCAGGAGCTAAGGCAAGGTACTTGACCCCGGCATCTTCACCATCAGAAGAAATCCGAGGAACATGGTGAGCTAGGGCACCCCTAGCCTTAGGGACAGGGAAGGAACCCCTGGTCCCGGACACCCGACAACGGAATCATGATAGATGACAGATGTCATGAATGGGGTACAGTGTTGATATCACTAATTTTGATATTTAGCTGACTAATTATACAAGAGCAATGTGATCTTGAAAACAGACAAAGATATTATTTCAGCTTCTTTAAGTTCCAAACCAGGCAATAAGTATAAATGTCTGGATCATTGACCCATTTCTAGTAATTCAGTAACCATAAATGAGATTGAAGCAAGGAATCTTTCTTTTAGTGAATTCACCATAGCAAATTCCTCTTGCAGTGAATTCCATAAATGAACTTCGGCTATGTGCACACATTGAGTATTTGCTTGCAGAAATTTCTGCAAGGTTTCTGCATCTCTTGGCAAGAAAAATGCTGCAGAAAACATGTGCATTTTGGCTGCTTTTTTATGTTTTTTTGTATGCTTTTTTGCATGTATTTTTTGTACAGAAATGAAAGCTTTTTGATCTAAATAAAGATATTTTAAAAAAGGTTTTGTTATGCAATTTCTTTTTTTTCAACAGCACCTTTTTCATGCTGATGCAGTGACATCAGGATAATGGGATTAGGGCTTGTTGTCAGCAGCTGCTATTGACACCTAGCTCTAGGCTTAGTAATGAAAAGGTGTCAGTCTGACACCCTTTTTATTAAGTCGATAAGTAAACACAAACACACACAAACCTACACACACATTGTCACCAGCCTATGTAGGAGTGTTGACAGAATGAACCTACATAGGCTGTTACCAGACAGCAACTGTTAATTTTAAAGAAAAAAAAGAAAAAAAATTGTGTGGGCTCCTGCGTAATTTTAATAACTAGCAGAGGGAAAGCCAATGACTGAGGACTTATGTTAATATTCTGGGAAGGAGCTAATAGCCGTAAAGGTTCCCAGGCTATTAGTATTAGCCCAAAGCTGTTTGCTTAGCCTTTACTGGCTAGTTTACAGGGGGACCCCAAAAGAAAATTGACATAAGGTCCCCCTATAAAATCTAACCAGCAAAGGCTAGGCAGACAGCTGCAGGCTAATATTAATAGCCCAGGAAGGGGTCATGGATATTGGTCCCTCCCAGACATCAAGCCCATGGGTTAGCAATGGAGAATCATCTATAAGACACTTATCCATTAGTAACCCTACAGTGAAATGGTATAAAAACACACACCTAGAATAAAGTCCTTTATTTGAAATAATGACACATATTCCTTTAATGAATATTAATTAAGCCATACTTACCGAACGCATAATCCACCAAAGTCAATGTCTCCTGCAATAAAAATAAAATAAACCACAATATTCCTCACTTGTCCACAGAGAAGATAATCCATAATGTCCCATGACAATCCTGATCATTTTGGGATGACTTTTTGTTTCAAAGACAGCCGGCAATACACTGACAGGAGGTAATCGCTCCCACACTGTATCACTGAGCTGCCGTGAGAGAGGTCACTGGAGTTCATCAACTGATCCAATCTCCCTTATGGCACCACTGCTGTGTGGGAAAGTTCTCACACAGCAGTGCCATAAGTGAGGCAAAGGAGCTGATCAGCTGATGAACTCCGGTGAGCTCTCACAGCAGCTTAATGATACATTGCTGGAGCGATTACCTCCTGTCAGTGCATCACAGGCGGCCGGGTAGTGCGGTACTACACGTGAAATCGCCGCGGGACATTCTGGATTATGTGGAGTACAGCAGAAAGGTGAGTATATGTTAGTTTATTATTTTACATAATTTCTAGGAGACGAGGGCATCGGGGATTTGGTGTTCGGTGAGTATAATGGGTTTTTATTTTTATTTGAACATGTATGTAATTCTTTTACTTTTTTTCCAAATTGTGAGCACAGGCATCTTCAGATGACAGCAGCATCGGCTGTCACTGTGATCAGTGACAGCAGACATAGCCCGATGGGAGCAGCAGTCTCATCAGCCCACGTCTGTTGACCTGCGGTAAGCTTTTTACTGCATGTCACCGCTGACATTTGGCAGCATGATCCCGCAGTGCTCTGATCGACAGTCTGAGGTAGCGTTACCACGAGTCGAAGTCATAGCTGCGGGATCACGCTGACATCTGACAGTAGGATCCTGCAGCGCTCTGATCGACGGTCTGTGGTAGCGTTACCGCGGGTCGAAGTCACAGCTGCAGGATCATGCTGACAACTGACAGCATGACCCGCAGTGCTCTGACAGGCGGTAGCGTTACCACCGATAAGAACCACCACGATGGTGTTTCCTACGCTGTCACACAGATGATCCGCAGCAAATCCACAAACATTTTTGTTCCTGCGTTTTTGCTGCAGATTTGACTGACTCAGTTGAAGTCAATGGGTGAAAAACGATGCAGAAATGCACAAAGAATTGACATGCTGCAGAAAAAAACCGCACTGCAAATACTTAAGGAAATTTACTGATCATGTGCACAACATTTCAGGATTGTCATTGAATTAGATTGCATAAGGATTCCATAGCATTTTTGACACATTTCTGCTGGGAAAAAAACGCATAAAAAATGCACTGTGTGCACATAGCCTTACAGTAAAAAATCCCTATGTAGGTTGGTTATAAAAACTTTCTTCCCTGTCATAGCTACAGTTCTGGGTATAAATATATCATGGAAGAGTTTTCTGTACTGACCATTAATATACTTATTTAGCTATAAATGTTCATATCCATGAAGCATAAAACTAAATTATGTGAAGAAGAGAACAATCATGTGCTTGTGAATAAGTTCATTAACAGTGTTCAGGAAAACTGCAGAAATGTGCTTAACAGAATTAGAATAAGTGCAAAAAATCTTTCATATGCCTGACAAGGTATGACAAACCACATACACAGCGTAATTAGGACTGTGTTCTTCAGAAGTGTTTGTGCAGGTTCACCTTTGATGGCTCCACATTAACAGCTTTTTATTATCATTGTTATAATTATATTTGCAATTACATTGCAAACTTTTAACCATTGAAGGCAGAAGTAGATGTTAAATTTTATTTTCAAATACCATATTAAGGAATTCTTATTTCATACTGGAGAGTTCTTCATTGACCTGTTGGTTAGTGGAGTAGAGAGAAGTCACAGAAAGTGTCTCTTTCTGAAATAACCATTATGTATATGTACTATGCTAAAATAATTCAGCTGCAATGCCTTATTTCCCCTCTGGAGGTGCTGTAGGGAAATTGAACACTCGTAAGTTACACTAAAATTGATAGCTGATCGCGGAGGGTCTAAGCAATGAGGCTTTCCATGATCAAGACTAATTTTAGGCAACACTCTAAAGAAAGGGATTATTTAAATTGTACAACCCATTAAACAATATGTACCATATGCTGAGTTGTGAATGGAGTGCAACCCTACAGGCAAGCGAATATATACAGAAAGTAGCTCAAATATCTTGGTGTTAAATAAGAACACACTGTTTCACATTTTGCCAATAACCCTTTGATCACTCTGGTCAAGAGAAACTGCAACATGATCAATGAAGACTCCTTCCTTGATCAAGTTATCCACCTGTTGATCCAATCAGGTGATATGATTAATTCCATCATACACAATAGTCTAATGTCAGCTGAGAGACGAAGGTGGATTTGCTGCCAATGTGATTTATTTTGATCTGACACCAATGAAAAAACAGATATTTCTCTACAATTCAACCAGTTTGTGTTCTTTATCAAGGACATCTGTGTGGGTAGTTTCCGAGCACATGTATATGGAGCTCGATGTGTGGGCAATATCGTTTTTTTCATTGATGTTGGATCAAAATAAATCACATTTGCAGCAAATCCATCTTCGTCTCTCTTTGTCAGTGCTGAGGTTTTCGATATCCGTCTAAAGGATCATTATCCTTTCCTCAATCACAATTACTGTAATAGGCAGTGTTACTGGTGTAAGGAGGAAGACCGGGCTGCGGGTACCTGGGCTGAGCCGGGTACGGAACTGTTGAGGCTGTCTCCCCTGTTGCCTGGGGGAAGAAATGAGGAGCCGAACCAAGCACAGAGGTGGCAGACCAAGTGGCTTTGGGTCTCCCAAGGGCCAGCTTACTGCTGGGGGCCATGCTCAGCAATCTCCCAAAGTTTACAGGGAGCAATTCATTGTTATGGGACTGGTCCGACTGGGTTAAAGGCATGCTAAGGATGCACCCCATGACCCCCGCTTTGCAGGCGGAGATTGCTGTCATGGTCCTAGACCGGGAAGCCAGAAGTTCTGTTATGTTCCAGCCCCGGCACGAGTGGAATACGTTCACCAAAGTATTACAGATCTTAGAAGAGATGCATGGGGACCCCACGGATATCAGTGAATTGCGGTTGCTTGTTTAGCCGTGTCCAAAGGGAGGGGGGGTCTGTGACCCAAAATGTGATGTAAGCGCGTGTACGCGAGCAAGAGCAGGGGATGGCAGCCTCGATGGGGAAGGTCCACTAGTCTGAAAGGGTTAAAAAAACACACACACAATAAGAATGAAGATTTTTAATGAAATAAATAAATACACATTTTTTACATCTTTATTACACTCCCATTCCATACTGAAGCCATCGATCTCCTGGAAAAAAGACAAAATAAAAAAACAACAATATACCCATACCTGTCCGCCGTCCAGTCAAGTCCTTTCAGACTAGTGGATTAATAATGGATAGGTGTCTTATTGACAGCTATCCATTATTAATCAGGCTTAATGTCACCTTCCAATAGGAAGGTGACATTAACCCCTTATTACCCCATATGCCACCACTACAGGGCAATGGGAAGAGAGAGAGTAAGTGCCAGAATTGGTGCTTCTAACAGATGTGCTTTTTCTGGGGTGGCTGGGGTCAGATTTGTTTAGCCAGGGGGGGCCCAAAAACAATGATCCCTCTCTAGGCTA
>VIAB01001684.1:34055-46954 GCA_009801035.1 Oophaga pumilio | reverse complement strand
AGACCAGTAAGTCTAACTTCTATTGTTGGTAAAATATTTGAAGGAATTCTGAGGGATGTTATTCTGGATTATCTCAAGGAGAATAACTGTTTAACTCCATATCAGCAGGGGGTTTATGAAGAATCACTCCTCCTGTCAAACCAATATAATCAGTTTTTATAAAGAGGTAAGCTGTAGACTGGACCAAGGTGAGTCATTGGACATGGTAAATCTTGATTTTTCCAAAGTGTTTGATACTGTGCCACAAAAGAGGTTGGTACACAAAATGAGAATGCCACAATTTGACCGAATAGGCCAGGTCATTTTGTTAAGTATGTATGTCTGACCAAATGCATTTGATATTCTTTGCCAAATCTCTCAGAGTATTATGAGAAAATCAATTTACCTATATTTCTCATAAATTGACGAAAATAAAAATCACAAACATGGTGAATTATTACGGTAATTCATCAATGCATCTGAATAGGCAGTGAATCAGCAAAATGTAAATCAGGTGAGAATTATTCTCATCTTCAGCCACAAAGAAAATTTTACTTCTCACTGAATATTATTATCACCCATGTAGAGCAATTAGATGTCTACGTATATTATGATTTATATATTTATCTGCAAAATAAGGAATCAGCTGTATGAGAAAGGGTTCATCTGAAGAGGGAGGCTGGGTTGAGAATTACCTAAGTTGCTATTTCTAAAAAAAACCCAGAGGAACATACATCTCTCCTGTGTTTCTATTCTGCACACTCCCAGTGTCCCCCACACGTGGTATCTCTCAGCTCAGAAGCAAGAAGTCTCACACAACAGTCGAAATAGTGAGACAGTGGAGGGCCCAAAGTCATCTGACTGCAGATATTCCAATTAGACACTATTTTGTTGTTTTCCTAAAAATATACTGTATATTTAAACAAATATTTAGGAATCATTTTATATTTTGGTGTGCTTCTAATTCATGAAGTTTTCCAGGATGTGATACACCCTCTTTATCCCCAAGTACAGTTTCCGACAACAGCGCATGAATGGAGAAAGCCTACATCCTGAGTCCGTCCCATACCAGACAGATGATGACTGTAAGGCCAGGATCACACATGCGAGGAATACGGCCGAGACGCACATGTTAATACCCAGCACTGCCGCCGGCCTCGGGGGTGGAGCGTGCGGCTGTATAGCAATACATGAAGCCACACACTCCGCTCCCGAGGCCGGTGGCAGTATTCCTCGCATGTGTGATCCCGGCCCATCTCAGCCATCAGCTGCCTCTAAAAGTAGGGAGTGGATTGGAAGTGCAGCTCCAACTGCTGCTAACCTCTTAAATGCCACTGTTAATCTCTGACATGGAGACTCCATTGGCCCTACTGCAAAGCGATTTCAGGGTGCCGATGTTTTGAATTTTTTGCTAGGGGTTTGCTCAAGATCCTCGTACCTGCCATGATGATACTCATGAGAAACTCAGCCTTCAGCTGGGCTTCATAGGAGATTGTAATTTTTACTTTATACTGGAATATAGTTGTATATACAGTATATAGTACAAGCCATCAAACAATCGCAGGTTCATGTTCCCTAAGGGACAACTAAATAACGTTGAAAAAAGGTTTACAAACTATTAAAGGAATTTAAAACACATGGAAATTACAATCACCACTCTTTATCCCTTTAAAAGTAAATAAAAATAAAACAATAAAAAATACACACATATGGCATCACCACATCCATAAAAGTCCGATCTATCAAAATATAAAATTAATTAACTTGATCGGTAAACAAGGTAAATTAAAAAATAATCAAAACTCCAGAATTTTGTTTTTTGTTTTCCACAATCCCACAAAGTAATGCTATAAGAAGTGGTCAAAACATCATATCTACCTCAAAATGGTATCAATAAAAATGTCATATATGGGGGTGCAAAACACAAACCCTCATATAGCCCCATTAACTGAAAAATGAAAATAATACACGTCATAGAACATGATGATGACACAATATTTTATTTTTACAAGTTTCCAATTTTTTTTGCCACTTAAATAAAAAACATATATACTAGTTTGATATCGCCATAGTCATAATGACCTATAAAATCATGATATTATGTCACTTTTACAGCATAAGTAATGCCATGAAAATAAAGCTCACAAAACCATATTGGAATAGCGTGTTTTTCACAATTTTAGGACACTTGAATTTTTTTTCTGTATTCCAGTAGATTTTTATGGGAAAATGAATCTTGTCATTCAAAATTACAAACTATCCCACAAAAAAACAATCCTTAAAATAAGTATGTTAAAGGAAAAGATCATGGAAAAAGGGGAGGAAAAAATGAAAGAGCAAAATTGAAAAATTACTCCATCCTTAAAGGGTTAAGAATGCCATGTGCATGATTCTAATTTCTAGGATACAGTGGAGAGCCATTACAAAGAGCATCTTTTTGTTTTGGATTTGGTGATCCTCTGGCATTCTTTCTTGCAGATCCTCTCCAGTTCCGTCAGGTTGGATGGTGAACAGCCATTTTCAGGTCTCTCCAGTGATGTTCAATTGGGTTTAGGTCAGGGCTCTGGCTGGGCCAGTCAAGAATGGTCACAGAGTTGTTCTGAAGCCACTCCTTTGTTATTTTAGCTGTGTGCCTAGGGTCATTGTCTTGTTGGAAGGGAAACCTTCGGCCAAGTCTGAGGTCCAGAGCACTCTGGAAGAGGTTTTCATCCAGGATGTCTCTGTACTTGGCCGCATTCATGTTTCCTTCAATTGCAACCAGTTGTCCTATCTCTGCAGCTGAAAAACATCCCCATAGCATGATGCTGCCACCACCATGTTTCACTGTTGGGATTGTATTGGGCAGGTGATGAGCAGTGCCTGGTTTTCTCCACACATACCACTTAGAATTATCACCAAAAAGTTCTTCATCTTATCAGACCAGAGAATCTTATTTCTCATAGTCTGGGAGTCCGTCTTGTGTTTTTTAGCAAACTCTATGCAGGCTTTCATATGTCTTGCACTGAGGAGAGGCTTCCGTCGGGCCACTCTGCCATAAAGGCCCGACTGGTGGAGGGCTGCAATGATAGTTGACTTTGCTGAAGTTTATCCCATCTCCCTACTGCATCTGTGGAGCTCAGCACAGTGATCTTGGGGCTCTTCTTTACCTCTCTCACCAAGGCTCTTCTGCCATGATTGCTCAGTTTGACTGGATGGCCAGGTCAAGGAAGACTTCTGGTGGTCCCGAAACATCTTACATTTAAGGATTATGGAGGCCACTGTACTCCTAGGAACCTTGAGTACAGCAGAAATTCTTTTGTAACCTTGGCCAGATGTGTGCCTTGCAATAATTCTGTCTCTGAGCTCCTTGACCAGTTCCTTTGACCTCATGATTCTCATTTGGTCTGACATGCACTGTGATCTGTGAGGTCTTATATAGACAGGGGTGTGCCTTTACAAATCAAGTCATATCAGTTTAATTAAACACAGCTGGACTCCAATGAAGGAGTAGAACCATCTCAAGGAGGATCACAAGGAAATGGACAGCATGTGACTTAAAAATGAGTGTCTGAGCAAAGGGTCTGAATACTTATGACCATGTGATATTTCAGTTTTTCTTTTTTAATAAATTTTTAATAAATTTGCAAAAATTTCTACATTTCTACATTTCTGTTTTTTTTAAGTCAAGATGGGGAGCAGAGTGCACATTAATGAACAAAAAAATGAACTTTTTTGAATTTACCAAATGGCTGTAATGAAACAAAGAGTGAAAAATTTAAAGGGGTCTGAATACTTTCCGCACCCACTGTATTAAACTGTACTAATACTAACAACCATACTCATGTAAGGACACCAATACATTTTGGTTTAACCTCTTCTCCCTCGATCCTGTTTTCATCTTCATGACCAGGTAAAATTTTACAATTCTGACCAGTGTCACTTTATGTGAAGGGCGAACCTGTTCTGATGCCAAAAAGTTTGGTTCTGATGCCAAAATGGTACTCGAACTCGAAATGGTAGCCAATTCAAATGAATGGGGGGCCAGAACATTTGGTTTTTCCCATGCTGTCATCTGTATGACAGCATGAGAAACACTGGCGGTAATCGACGGTAAGTTCATTACCACTGATCAGAGCGCTGCAGCTCCCACGCTGTCATACAGATGATCCAGCTGCTGTGAACAGCGGTAAAAAGGTTATCACCGGTCACAGGCGTCGACTGATGAGAGTACTACTCTCATCATCATGTGCCCGGTCGTACTGATAGCAGAGAGAGTAGGCGTACGATAAGAGCCGGTGCCTGTGAAATAAATAAAAAAATTAAATAAAACATAGCGTACGGGCCTCTCTATTTTTGCTATCCAGAGCAGGCAAAACCAACATAGAGAGGCCCCATCATGTTTTTTAAAAATTATTTAAATAAACGCTTTAAAAAAATGGCGTGGGGTTCCCCCCATTTTTGGCAACCAGCTAAGCTAAAGCAGAGATCTGGCGGCTTGTATTCTCAGACTCGAAAGGGGTCATCTATATTGGCCCTCCTCAACCTAAAAATAGCAGCCCGCAGCTGCCACAGAAGAGGTGTATCTATTAGACTATTAGATTAGATCTATTACGGTGCTATGCCCGGCTCTTCCCTTGGTGCAGTGGCAAGTAGGGCAATATTCGTCGGGTTGATGTCAGATTCGTAATGTCACTGGACTTCAAGCCCACAGGTTAGTAATGGAGAGGTGTCTATAAGACCTCCCTGTTGCCAACCCCATAATTACTGTACATTGTAATAAAGACACAGCCAGAATAAAGTCCTTTATTTGAAATAAAACTCCCCTGCCCTTTTTACCCATTTATTTACAAAAATTTAAAATAAAAAAACTCAATATTCCTCACCTGTCCAACGATTTATTCTTGTGTCCCACAATGCTCTCCAACGCTTCATGACTATGTAGTGGCATGATGCGACCGCTCAGCTGTGAATCCTTGAGACACTGAGCTGAAGCTTGAGAACTCATCTGCTCACATAATAACCAGTAAAGACTCTGCAAACAGCTGTGAGCTGATATTAATAGCCTGGGAACCTTTAGGGCTATCGGCCCGTTCCCAGAATATTAACATTAGACCCAGCCCCTGACTTTCCCACCGCTGGTTATGAAAATTATGGGAGACCTCACACCATTTTTTTCATTTATTTTTTATGTATTCAGTAAAAAAACAGATTGCTGAACCAGACAGCTAATGTTCGGATTCCGTACAGGACACCCTGCATTATGTACGGTACAAAACCCCGAACATGGACTTTAAACTGAAAGTGCATCGGCTGCACCTACTAAAGCTTGGTAAAAGGTTGTCAGACAGGAGAAAAGAGTGCAGTATAGCCTAATGCATACAGCCCCTATTAATCTACTCTTTACAGCGTGATTAATATTGCTTCACTAGTACACAGTGAAGATCCAGCCGTGTGTTTTGTGCCTGTCCAGCCTGGTGCACAGTGCACTTCCAGTGTCATGTATACTGCCTGAACTGTCCATCCTGGTGCACAGTCGAATTCCAATGCCGTCTATCATTGCTGTAAATATGAGCGCGTTAAACAAGCGACATGGCCCACCATGTCAAGGAAATGAGCTCCCACAAGCCAGCTCAAAGGAGCTCACTGGCATGGGATTTATTCAGACAATGTCCTGACGACAGGACATGGGTGGTTTGAACGCTATGCCATCAGGGCCTGAAGCGAGGCATAAATCTGCTGAACCAGAGAACCACCTGCATGATCAGGCATCTGAAATCTAAGCACGAGCTGCAGTGTAGTATAAATGTTAACAAGCATGACGGATCAGAGCCTTATCCTGCTCCCTCTTGTACTGCAGCTTCAGCCCCTTCCCCCCAATCACAATCAACAGGACCACCTGCCTCCTCTCAAAGAGAGGTTGTGACACTCTCACCATCACCAGGGTCATCGAGCATCTCTATAGCAGCCCATGGAACTATTCAGCTTTCCATCCGCCAAACCCTTGACAGAAAGACTAAATTTAACCCTAACCATCCATGAGCCATGCTCCTCAATTACAGCATTTCAAAATTAATCGCCTTCAAAATGCTTCCCTTCCATCTGGTGGAGACAGACAGTTTTAAAAATCTGATGGCAGTGGCTGTCTCAAAGCATAATGTTCCCTGCCGCCACTACTCCTCCAGGCGGGTCATCCAAAAATCAAATGTGCATTGCGCAATGCCATCACTGCCGAGGTCCACATAACGACTGATACTTGGGCCTGTAAGTACGGCCAGGGACTTTACATCTCCCTAACTGACCGCTGGGTACATGTAGTATCAGCTAAGCCAGAGGCAGAAGGCGTTCTAGGGGATGTCTTACGCCTCATCATTTGCTCACAGTAAGACCTGCACCAACAACTTGAGCTCAGCCAAGGGGAAATGACAGCAGCTGGTTTTAAAACTGATCTGTTTGGGGGACAGATCCCACACCGCACAAAATATGCGGCTTTGGTCCTAGCCAGGTTGATATACATCCCTTGTCTGGCACATGCTCTTAATTTGGTCATGCAGCAATAACCCTGATATGTCCGATCTGCTGGTGAAAGTGTGGGCAGTGTGTGCTTTCGGAGTTCTCACCCTGCTGCTGATCACCTGTCTGCGTTGCAGCATCACTTCTCTCTTCCTGCTCACCGCCTCATATTAGATGCACCAACTAGGTGGAACTCCACCCTGCATATGCTGGAGAGGCTGTGTGCAGGCAATTGTAGACTTTCAGCTGCAGCACACATGGGTGAGTCGCTCTGCAGAACAACCGCCCTTCACCACCAATGACTGGGCCTTCATGTGGGACTTTTGTGCCCTGTTGCATTGCTATGAATAATCCAACAATATGACCAGCGCTGATGACACCATCTTCAACATTACGATACCAGTTGTTTGTCTGCTGTAAACAACACTACAGGCAATGATGCATGAGGACGTGGAACAGCAAGAAGAGGAGCAGGAGGAACAGGGACCATTTGCAATGTCATTAGACTTGTGATCAACAAAAGCGTACAGCCAGGGGTCAGTTTTGGAGACTGAGGAGGACAAGGAAGAGGTCAAGTTCACAGCAAGGTGCTCACGGGCATCATCGAAGCGTGGATGAGGGGATAGTGAGGGCACAGACAATACAGCCTGTTGTTGCCTCTGGGCAGCCAGCCTTTCACATATGAGCAAATACATACTGCTGTTCTTGTGCAACCACAGCCGAGTTGTCCGTTTTGTCACCAGTGCAGATTACTGTGTGGCTACCTTGCTGGATCTGTACCGAACATCTATTGTCCATGCACTGACCATGAACATGGACTTCTCCCTGAAGAAAAGAGGAGACTATAGCTAGAATGGTTATAGTCCCATTCCTTGATGACGCCGCATCTGAGGTGAAACATATTAGGGGGACATGTGCTTCAGTAAAAACTGTCCTACTTGTCTCATAGTGTTGACACCTCACGGTGTCACTAAGTGATGTTTTGGCAATCGCCTTTACACTATATTACAAACATTTAGGCAACATAGGGACAGAACGTTTCATGTTTTGTATTACCCCACTATTTTAATTCATAATAAAAGTTAAGTTTTAGGACTTGTTAGTGAGGGTTCTTGTTGGGATATCCCAAACTGTAAATAATTAGCCTTAAGGTATGGTCATATGTGGCATTTTTGCTTCAGTTTTTTAAGCAGTGTATTTGGTGTGTCAAATATTCAGCGTTTTTCAGTACCAATATAATCAATGAGATTTCTGAAATCTCATGTCCATGTTTTTTTCATCTTTATTTTGAGCCTTGCTGTATTTTTCAAGGCTCAGCATGTTGGTTCTTTCAGCATTTTCACTCATTCAATTGAAAGGTTTCAATTGAATGCTGCAAAAAAGAGTGCGCTAAAAATATGGGCGTCAAAAACACCCATATTGTATGTCGCGTTTTTTTCTACCACCATTTTGATTTTTTGGAAAAATATGCTGTAAAAATAATAATAATAATAATAATCTTTATTTATATAGCGCCAACATATTCCGCAGCGCTTTACAGTATAACAGTTTCAAAACACAAGTCATAAGTAACAACGTTAACAATACAATAATTAAAGCAAAATAAGCCGACCCTGCTCGTGAGAGCTTACAATCTATAATCTCTCTTCAGCACGGGCGGACAATGACAGCTTGGGGCCCCTCTCCTTCTATGGTGACAAAGATACATAGATATAGGCCCCTCTCCTTCTATGGTGACAAAGATACATAGATATAGGCCCCTCTCCTTCTATGGTGACAAAGATACATAGATATAGGCCCCTCTCCTTCTATGGTGACAGAGGTGTCCTCCCCTGCTGAAGACACATTTTACCTGCGAATTGAGAATGTTGAGAATAATTGGAGGAGAAAGAAGCAAATTTCTCTAACAAGATCTATCAGAAAGTTTCTTCTTTTCATATGCACTATTGACCTATTAAAAAAATGAAATAAAATGACGGTTACTTTTTAAATGTATGTTTATCCAGGGCAGATAATTAGATGTCCGTCTCAGAAAGAGCTGATGTCTTGCTCCTGTATTAAGAAATTAATTTACACAGGATTTTAGACCTATTTGGATCATATATCCCTGTAGAAGCTTTGGATCCAGACGTAAATGTGTCCATAGAACTGTGACGATACCTATTCGATGTATGCAATCAAATAGGATCAAAGGGGAAAGACTTCTGTCAAATTCTGTTTACATAAAACCCATCACTACTCTCTCCAGCAGTGAAGAAGAGCTCTTCGGTAAATGGGTACCATGCTAACACGTCCTATTATTAAATGACTGATAAGATCCATTCCATATTGATGGACCCTATACTTTAATCTGGCTTATGATTAAATGTTTATTACCCCATAATCCCTTATGAATCTTCATGCTGACAGGGATCCCAATTTCATTTGAACTAGCATCTCAGACATGTATAATGCAAGAAAATAAAAAGAGAGGAAAAAAAATAGAAATGACAGCTCAGGCTGTAATGAGGTCCAATGACGTATGTGTCTTCAATACAAGATGAGATGAGAATTTCGTATTGCGACTAAGATCTTCATTCTGAGTGTAATGGGATGCCAGATTGCTCTGATAGCACATTGGTAATATCAGATGATTGGACTTTGACATGAGATATTGTAGGGAATCTTTCATATGGTTCACTGGTTCATATAGTGGAATACACAAATTAGCATTTTTGTACACATTTATATATCTTCAGAAAGTAAATCTACACATTTATTATTCATACAAACCTGATTTATGGCATACCTACAAGGACGAAATACAAAAAAAATACATCCTCATTTACACTGTCTATGGAAAGCCTTTCATCTTAATGTTGAGCTGTTTATGCCGCTCATTGAAGTGGAAGTCACTATCGTAGCATTTCGATTTAAGCGACTGTCATGCTGTAGTCCAGGCTCAGCCACTGCTTTAAAAAGCCAATTGATTCACATTAGGGCACAGTTAGATTTCTGTATAATTCTGACTGAGATCGGACAATCCCTACCTGAGCCCGACAGGTTCATGCATTTCTATGTAGCTGTCATGCTCGGATCGGACGAGCCGCTGGCCAGTCCGTACACTGCGTTCTGATCTTGGTCCGATTTATAAAGCCATCTGACTGCGCCTTTCTACTTGCCATCCCTATTGTTCCTCTTCCAATGTATTAGCACTACAGATGAGAATCAGGCAAAATTCAATTTTGCTTGTTCAGGCAAATTTTCCTGGGAAATTCGATTGGCAGAGAAAGTATTCTCTACATATTTACTGTCCCTTATTATGCTCCAGGTCACAGAGTACAATAAAAGTAAGATGTAAAAAAATCCTTATACTCACTTAACCGCTCACCTCTCTGGACCCTTCACTTCACCGCTCATCTCTCTGGACCCTTCACTTCACCGCTCATCTCTCTGGACCCTTCACTTCACCGCTCATCTCTCTGGACCCTTTGCTGCTCACCATCACACGTCCGGCTTTGCCCCATCTTCTGATCGCCGCTTCTTATACTGAAATCCATGGCCTCTAACAATAGGCTAGGACTTTAGTCTCTATTGAGGCCTGGGAGGATTCTGCATAAGCACGTGAAAGGTCACAGTGTCATGACACTTTGAATGCGCAGAGCCTTTCCAGCTCACATGACAGGGCTGGATTTTAGCACGAGCAGCAACAATCAGCGGATGCAATGATGATTGGGTGGGTGGCGGCAAGGAGCCGAGGCACCAGAAAAGTGAGCGGTAACGTGAGTATAAATTTTTTTTTATTTCTTAACATTTTGATGACCCTTTAGGGTTCATAAAAATGGTAGCCAATTTTGCTGAATCTTCATGGAAGCAAAAAATAAAAATCTGCATTTTGGCAAATGCGTATTTTGTAAAATTTAAGTAGAATTCAATTACACTCATATACAGTTGTGCTCAAAAGTTTACATACCCCGGCAGAATTTTTGCTTTCTTGGTCTTTTATCAGAGAATATGAATGATAACACCAAAACTTTTTCTCCACTCATGGTTAGTGGTTGAGTGAAGCCATTTATTGTCAAACTACTGTGTTTTCTCTTTTTAAATGATAATGACAATCCAAAACATCCAAATTGTGGAGGACACAGACATCAGTTTAAGCCTAGAAAGACATTGGCGACTGCTGACTGGCATTTTTGAGTACATTATGACATTATATGTTGCACTACCACACTGTTGCTGTTGGGGATGCTGAAGGCTTAGACAATGTCTTTGGGAGCTGCAGGAGGCTTGGACAATAGGAGCTGTAGTGGATTGGAGACCAGAAAAGGTATGCCTGCTGACAAGAGATACTACCACACTTTTAGGAGGTGCTACAGGGAGGAAAAAGGGTAATTTTGGGCCAATTGAGGGTGACCTACATTCAATATCTTTTGGAGCTGCAGAAGACTTGGACAATAGGATATGTAGAGGATTGGAGACCAGAAAAGGTATGTCTGCTGACAAGAGATTGAGAACTTGAAGCCTGAAGGTGGAAGGTTTATCCAGCATATTTGGGTGAGTCTTTGGAAGGGAAGTGGTTTGGCTGCTTCACTTCACAAGGCCTGGTTGTCATGGAAGCAGACGGTCAGATACTACAGTGACTGCTTGTGGAATGGGCTGGTCAAGCATAGAGCTAGTGTGTAATGATTCTCAGGACCCAGTCCATCAGTCATGTCAGTAATCTGGCATCGATAATTTAAAATGACATCAAATGTTCAAAGGCAGGATAATCAAAAGAAGAGCCGTGGTTGCCATCAGGTAGAAGGTGGCTCTCAGGGCTCCTGTCTAGCAGCCACAAATTACTGATGTGGCCGATGGACCAGATCCTGCAAACAATATTCACACCAACTCTGGGTATGAAGGATGGTGGTTTCAGTATTCTGTGTATGCCATCACAGAAGCAGAAAAGGCTGTGCATTTATAAGGACCCCTAAAAGTGTTGTGTTAAACTCGAGATGGCTGTTGTCCTCTGAATCTCCCTGCCCCCCTGCATGCCGCCTGTATGTCCCGAGTATCACAATAAAGGACTACTTTTAGGAAACATTCCTTGAATGATCTATGAATCACTATTTTTGCTGAGCTCAACCATATTCCTTGTTTTTATACCAATTAAGTTGATAGCAGGGTGAATCACTGAATAATTATAAACATATATGGTGCCAAAGACTGTTTTTTCTTGTATGTTGTAAGCATAGCTGCAGCTAAGTTTACTGGCAATAGCACCAGCCTGATGAAGTTGTGTAGAGATCCAACCTTGAGATGTCTATAGCAGGGTCTTATGAAGTCAGTTTGGTGGAAACAAGACATGAATAACAGTTGCCTGAAGACATGAAGTGTAGCCCGGGAAGTTTTTCAGAAGGGGGCCACTCTAGAAGCAAAGGGCCATAGTGAAGCAGAATGGGGCCCATAAAGTTCAGGTTCTTGGAAAGTTGCAAAAGGACTCTTGAAGACAGAGCCTGGACATTGAGAATTAAAGCCATTTTAAGATCTATTTAGCAGAGGCAGGGTTCATGAGGAAAAACCTCCAGGAATTCAATACAAAGTACTGTAAATTGCTAGGTGAGGTCTTTGCGAAGTAACACAGTTCTGAGGTGAGGCTTCTGTGAAGTGAACATGGATTTAAGTGAAAGGGATTACCTTATTAGGCCCCTTTCACACATCAGTTTTTTGCCGTCATTCACAATCTGTTGGCTCGACGGATCCGTCACATCAGTTTTTTCTTCCGTTTTTCGACGGATCAGTTTTTCATTTCACAATGACAGGTTAAAAATAAAATAGATAGAATACATGTATACACATAGTATAGATGTATACACACTGCTCAAAAAAATAAAGGGAACACTCAAATAACACATCCTAGATCTAAATGAATGAAATATTCTCATTGAATACTTTGTTGTGTACAAAGTTGAATGTGCTGTCAACATAATTACACACACAAAAATCATCAATGGAAATCACATTTTTGAACCAATGGAGGCCTGGATTTGGAGAGACCCCCAAAATGAAAGTGGAAACAAGTCAAAATGATGCTCAGTATTGTGTGTGGCCTCCACGTGCCTGTATGACCTCCCTACAATGCCTGGGCATGCTCCTGATGAGGTTGCGGATGTTCTCCTGAGGGATCTCCTCCCAGACCTGGACTAAAGCATCTGTCAACTCCTGGACAGTCTGGTGCAAAGTGACATTGGTGAATGGAGCGAGACATGCTTCAGTTTGACCGTTTTGGCAGTGGTTCAGTAATGGTGTGGGGTGGCATTTCTTTGGAGGGTCACACAGCCTTTCATGTGCTCACCAGAGGTAGCCTGACTGCCATTAGGTACCAAGATGAGATCCTCATACCCTTGTGAGGCCATATGCTGGTGTAGTTGGCCCTGGGTTCCTCCTAATGCAGGATAATGCCAGACCTC